>NDXB01018457.1:59739-202849 GCA_002631895.1 Agapornis roseicollis
GAAAAAAAAAAAAAAAAAAAAAAAAAAAAAGGAAAAAGGTAATAATTCAAAACAGTTTAGAAATCCCTGTCAAGGACGAGGGAGAGGCTAAAAATGGAGTTTTCTAATCCATCACTCTCCTTATGGAAGTAACTCTCCTTTCATCTGCTGCTTTCTCTGCCTTAGAATTGATGACCTGGGCATAAATAAAATATTGTTCCTATTTATTATCCAGGGAACTGCCAGGGATGAAGGACATGAATCATCGGGGGGGGTGCTGCAACTGCTGCAAATCCTGAACAACTGGAGCACGGAGTTGGTTAGGTCTGAGCCTTCCTGGGTTTGCTGGGTCAGTTGATGGCCCTTGCAGTTGGAAGAGGAGGAAATGCCCACAAGTTTGAGGGCTTGCTGATAGGGTGAGCTGCCCTGTGCCCTTCCCATGCAGGTGTGTGCTTTTAATCTGATTTGCAGCTTTAAGAACAAGCCCAGGAAAACCGCAGACAGGAGTCTTGAGATCTCTGGTTTAATGTGTAGATCAGTCACACAAGCACAGGGGCCACTGGGGGAGACTTTCACCTCCTGCCTCTTGGGAAGAAGACCCTGGCTTCTCAGGAGAAGTTCCTTGTGATAAGTTCTATTGCAGTCCCATTTTATAGTACCAGAAAATGCTGTCAGAGGGCTTCATATCTGTTTTAGGACAGCTGTTAACATCTGCCAGCAAGAAGCAGATCTCTGTGGCACTGGCACCTCCTGGAGTGGGGCCTCAGCGTTGCCTTTTGGAGGTTTGGCCTGACAGCTTTTCTCATCCAGCAGAACTGAAACGGGCAAGGAGTGAAGCTTGAGTGCACAAGGAAACTCCACCCAGAGTCTCCTCTCTTAAAATACACAGTGGTTTTGCATAGGAATCACAACTGTTAGAACAAGTGGCAATAACAAAGGAAGAAACTGAGACTGTCCTAACCTGGAATTCGAAGATGTTCAGCAGTGATTGTCATGGAAGGAATGAGTTACAATCAGATTTAGCTTAGCTGCTTGTAAAGTGTCTCAAATATGAACACCTTGATTCCAGCCCAGTTCTGAGAGGGGAGGCTGGTGAGAAATGAAAGTATGGATATATGTGTGCACGTGTCAGCTCTCTAGGAAGATGGGACTGCCCTGCACTCTGATGTGGCCAGGAGACCTCAGTGGCTGGGGACCTGTCCTCTGGCACACACATTTTTGTTTGATTTCCACAGAGGACACATCCACAGTGATAAAACAAATTTCAGTAGCACAATGCTTGTTTCATAGTAGAGACAAACGTTCAGAACTAAACAACAAAGGATTACTTTTGATGACCCTTCTCAGCAGGAAGGTGTGCGTATGGTGGCTTCAGCTCACTGCAGTGCTTCTTATCCAGGGCTGCTGCCCTGGGCAGATCTGCTTTTGCTGAGAAACAAGTCTGCTCTCACTGTCACCGTTGGTGCTATTGTGAGCTTAGCAGCTGTATTAATGGAATACAGTGTTCCACTGATAGTCACTGTTACGCTGCAAATCAAATAACTTGTTGCATTAGCAGTTTCCATCTTCCACCCCAGTTCTGTTTTGTGTTTATCTCTAAAACCCATGTAGTAGCAACAATTAATATGGAAAGAAAGGGCTTTACCCTTCCTGCTTCCACTCCTGTTTAAAATGACTGTTGGATGCTTTGAGTTAGCATCAACCTACAGGAAGACAGCAATGCTCAAAAATGGGGCAGAAATTCCATAGCTGCTCCTGTGGCAATGGTAGTGTACAACCCACAAGAATATGACGACCTGGTCAAAGAACTTGATGCTAAATTCCCTTTGGTTAGATCCTCTGGTAGATCTTGAATTCTTGATCTGAAGTGGGGGCATGAGGCAGCCATCCACACTCACAGAAGCTGTGCTGCTCCTCGTCGTCTGCTCTGCCCAGTGCTGTGTTACTTCAGGAATGGATTTTCCTTTGGCAGAAGGAAACTGAATAGCAGAGGAAGGGAGCAGTTGTTCCCTGATGCAGAGCCCATGCTCCCTGCTCTCCTGGCTCCATGGCTCTTACTCATACACATCTATCCTCCTGCTTGGGCTGCAGCCTCTTTCCTGAAGCTGCTCTGGTTCTGTGTGCCCCCTAAATAAGTCAGAGTAATTGCTTTTAGAAGGAAATACTACATCTGCTTTGTTTTCCACACTGTTTCCATCCTTTTTCATCCTAAAGTCAAGTTTTGAAGCACAACAACAGCAGCTAGAGACCATCAAAATCACAAGGGAAAGCCCAAAATATTGGGAAGTTTTATAGAAGTAATAAATTTGCTGTATTTTGTACTTGCCTTCAGTTGTTTGTGCCTTTAGCATTCACATTTTGAAACCTCACTTTGAAGTCTGGGGGCTGGAAGCACAAAAGTAAGAGCAGAATCCAGGAGCCCAGGGTTTTAATAAGGAGGCTGAATAGCACAGGGCTCACGATAACACGATGAGACTTAACAGCACTGTGTTTGAACTGAGCCAAGGGTTGGGGGGCGGCCTGCCAGGCATGTTGGAGGGAGGGAGGAGGACAGAGCAGTTAGCAGCTACTTTCTGGATTTTGACATGCTTTATAGAGCTTTGCTCAGGTTTTAGCTTAGCAGTGTGGTAAGTTGTGTTAGAAACCTGTGCACGTGGGCAAAATCAAACCCCTCCGTTTTGGCCATTCTGTGTTTCCAAAACACTGATCTTCATTAAGTGCAAGGCCTCAGAAGAGATCTCTCTTCTGCAGTTGGGATGTAAAATTTCCCTTTGAGCAAAATCTCTTGCTGTCTCCTCTGGTGATAATGGACAGTCATACTGCCACATGGATTAATAACTGGGAATTTGCTCTTGGATCCTGACCCATTTAAATCAGATTGTGGAGCCTATCTGCCTGGGAGCAGCACAGCCCCATCGGAGCATCAGTGTCACCTTTGTGTTGTGCTGACATGTGTTAGAGAACCGCTTCAATGAACAGCACAGAGCAGTGTTCCATGGATTGCTTCTGATGGGATTGGGCTTCCCTACAGTCTTGCTTGTTTTCTGTCTTCCTGAGCAGCATCAATATGACAGAGATAGTGCTGCGGAGTGTGCATTGGATGTCTTTAGTGGTTCATGACACCTCTTCTTTGGCATTTCTTTGAAGTTTTGTCAACTGTGCTGATTTTTCTTAGTTTCAGCCCTAGAAACATGTAAAGATGAGAGAATCTCACTTAAAACAAAGTCCTTATTTTTAATAATAAATAAAAAAATAAATAAAAAATTTTAAAATAAATAAAAATCAATTATTACTTAAATTTGCCTGAATTTTGAGCAAAGCTGAGTATCTTAAGGAAAAGGAGCGGGGAGGCTGGCACAAGGTACCAGAACACTTGGATTTCAGAGCACAGCAGAGTCTGTGACGTGAAAGCTGCGTTGAGTGCTGAAGGGCTCTTGTAGGTTTGAGTTGGGCTGAAGATGGCTTCAGCTGGTGGTGACAGCTAAATTCAGCCTCTTTGGGAAGTCTTCAGTCTCTTCCGGTCGTGGCACAGGGGACAGAAGCATTGCGCCCAGCTCACACAGCCTTGCTTCAGTTGAGACAGTTCCAAGGGGTGAAGTTTCTCCTCTTGCACACAAGGCAAGAATTGATTCTTTCCCCATAAGAATGGGATGTAGCAGAAGTGTAAGGTGCTTCAGTCACTGACAGTCTGCACCATTACATTGACCTTCTCCCTGACAACACCACCATCCAGCTTTTTCCAAGCAGCAGAGAATCTATTTCATGGGAGGCAGAGGTGATGCCTGCTGGTAGTTTTGTGGGTGTGTGTTCAGACCTTTTGCACTGTCTGTCTGCAGTCTTTCCCCACCTATCCTGTGCACTGAAAGCGCTGAGTTGCTTCCTGTTAGGACAAAAGGCTCTTATCAGACACATGTCTGGCTCCTGTTTGCATCGGGTGTAGAGGGAATGAAGGGGTTGAATGAGCACCTGCTGCTGCCAGGATGCAGGGTGAAAAACTGTAATAACATCTCCATGGGAATAAACAAAAATGGAAGTAACATCTTTCATCTTTCCAGCCTGTGCGTCTTCTTGCAGACTACATAACCTAAGACACAAACATGATGTAAAACTGCTTGGATGTAGCTGTTTGTACAGTGAAACACGACAGACTCATAGTTATTCACTCTGTATTTGCACAGCAGCAGAAACTGCTGGGAAATAAGGCCATGCTGGATTAATTGAATTACTTCAGAGATGAGTTTGGTCCACTAATTCCATATCGACTTTGGGCTTTAAATAGCATTAAGGACCCATGTTAGAATGCAATTAAAACTCAGGAATGCAGTTGGAGCAGGGTAAAGTCACATCTGTGCACAAGGTGGAATAATGTAACTGGTTCCCTTGACATGGGTCTGTATCCCGCATAATCAGAGCAAAATTGAATCTCAGTTTAATCTGATCACTGACTGGCCTTTCCGTGAGAAAGAACAAGATGGAATTAGTGAACCCTGAGGAGGTCTCTCTAGTACGTGAGGATGCAGGGAACAAGCAATTGAACTTGTGCTCCCTTGGGGAAAATGCGAATGTGATGCAAGCAGATGGCTGAAGTGGCTCAGGCTGTCTAGGGCAGACCAGGAGTCTACAGCAGGTATTTCTGTAGTTCTGCTTTCCCAGCTTCATTCCCACTGCACAGTGACTCGCAAGTAATCTCTGTAGAGTCATCATACACCTAGTGCTGTTACCAGGCATAGTGGTTCCTCTAAACTCATTGCAGGACTTACCTTTTTAATGAAGTAATTCTAGTCACAGTTAACAGGGCTTGAAAGGTGCCATTGAGGCAGAGCTTTCTGTGTGACCTTGCCTGTTAGGTGGAATAGCAGTTGAGGGGAATTGGGATTAAGTGCTAGAGGGACTAGGATGAGTGTGAGGAGAGCCTGTGTTTTGTAGTGTATCTTTATCTGCAAACTCATGCACTTGAGTTGACATCATGCTTTGATTGTACTTGAAAGGTCTCCTCTCCCTGCTCATATGGCATTTTATGAGGTCATCTCATCTTTAGATGTTTAAGGGTTAAATCAGCAGCAAGAATAGGTGAATCTTATAATCAGTGTTGTGCAAATGACTGTAGTAACTTGAAAGTTGTATGTTTAAGTGGGAAATAAGGGATAACAGAGCTATTTCTGAACAGATCGAGTTTTCTTCGACAGATTTCGGTGTCTCTTAAACCTGGGGGGTTTTAATACTATTTCTCTTGCTCACTGAATTGCTCTGTCCCAGTGGGGACATCACGGGCCCAGAAAACATGGCCTGTTTCTGAGGAGTCCAGATGGCTGTGGTCAGTTGGCTTCTCCTCATGCTCCTGCTTCACGTTGCCTGGGAAGTGCCGACTGCTGCTCATCTCTGGCGGTAGCTTTGGGCCCTCTGTTCCTGTTTGCATCCTTGCAGTGAGAATTATTTGTAGCTTTCAAGTGTGTAGTGTGAAGGGGCGCGCTCTGTTCCTTTTTCCTCTTGAAGCTCTTTGGGACCAGTTGCCTTTTAGTTTTTGTTGTATTGGTTTGTTAAAAGGCTGCCATCTGGATATAGGTAAGCGGGGGCTTTCTCTGCTGCACGCTGCAGAGAACAAGTGTCAGTATATAGCCTGATTTAGTCCTGGCAACTGCTTCCTATCTTGCCAGATGATTCCAGCCAGCTCTTTTTGTGTTTAGCCTATTGTCAAGTGCCATCACAAAGACTTGGGGTATTAATCCAGTCATCCGTTCAGCGTTTGGAACTGCTGAGTGGGCTGCACAGTGAATGAGAAGCTGTAGGTGCTAGGAAAAGGGGGTATGGTGTGTAGGAGTGTTTGGAGCACATTCAGAATCCGTGCCTTTCCCTGCACTGTTTGAATGGGAAAATTTCCTTCTGTGTCTTTGGCAGTCCCCAGTAAGGGAAACGTGGAAGTGCAAAGGTCTGAAGGTGGTGAGAAGGCAGGCGGAACGTGAAACAGGCTGGAGTGATGGAGGGGCATAGCCCCTTCCCTGCACGCGTGTGTGGTTGGCTGCGTGCTGTTGCTTCGCTGAAGAAGGCTCTGAAGGAGTCACGTCCTGCTCAGAGCAAACAGTGGTAGATTCAGCATTTAGGATTGAGGCCAGAATATAATATAAGGACTAAACCAAAAGACAGCTCCCAAGGTCAAGGGTGTTGAATGTATTAAGGATTCAGCTTTGAGTCTTGCAGGCCGAGTCCATCTCTAGTGAGCAGAATATGACCACCACAAAGGAGCTGGCTGCATGTTGCACTTCCTTTTGCAGCAGATCTGGTTGAACAGCATCTGTGAAACACAAACCCCCTATCCTGCAGACTGGCTCTCACTAGAGCTGCAGTTCTGCACTGTGCTTCTTTGCCAGCAAATTTAGCTTGAGAACTTTGTACTATGAATGACTTGCGTCTGCCCCCATACTGTGATTATTAAGTAGTCTGTGTGATTGCCCTTTAAACTGGATCCATGACAGGGTACAAGGAGGAAAAGCTATTTCCCTCAAACCCACCCACCCCCTGTCAAAGGATTTGTTTTTAAAAATAATGATTTCACAGATCTAATTTGGAATCAGCACAGCTGAGGAGGCCATAATGAGTGTAAATTGGGTGATAGGAACTTCTGAAACCAGAGCAGCTGCCAAAGGCATCTTAACATGGAGCTTCTGCTGTAAGGAGAGACAGCTTGGCAGGCAAGGATCTGCAGCCAAATAGCTGACTCCAGGTTTGTGGTTTCCCACCTGGGTGCTCAAATCAGCACTCCTTAGGCCCTCCAGCTTTTAGATGCCTCCATGCTGAGCAGAGCAGCAGTGGCAGGGGAGGTTTTTGAATGCGAGTAGTCAGGAGGAATAAGCCGTTGTACATTGCACATCTCAAAAGCTTGTGTTGTATTTTAGAGGGCTCAGGAGGATGGGGAGGGAGAGTTTTGTTGCTGGCATATACAGATGTGTTTCCAGCCAGACACTGAGCATTAGCAGTGCAAAGAAAACTGTGTGCTTGGGCGTTCAGTGGGAAACAACAACAACAAAATCCTTTCCATTTCACCTGGAAAGTGATGCCAGGAGCTGCTGTTCTAGAGAATAAGAAGTCTGGATTTATAAACATGCCTATGAGGTACACCTTTGAATGTGTGTTAAGAAAATCTACATGGGGAAAATGCATAGCACAGAAAGTAGGTCTTACTGCTGACTGTCACTGTTCAGTGAAAACCAAGTGTGTTGTGGAAATCTCTGTGTGATTCTTAATAAAACACCAACAAAACCAAAGAAAAGGAGATCTGTTTGTGTACAAATACACCTGTTTCTTCTGATTTCATAGTGCCCGTTACAGCATGTGCCAAATTTACTGGAGTGCCAGAAGGAAAGGAGCATCTCCAGAAAATGCTGAGGTTACAACACGGAGATAAAACCTGCCTGTGCTACCCCTATAAAGACACAGTCAGTTCAGCCTTGCGGAGAGCAGCTGCTCTGGAGAGCTTGAGGTGGTTGCCAAACTTCTCTCACTTTTTTATATGATTTGCTAGCTGGAGGGTGAATATTCAGACAGGCAGCAGCCCTGAAAGCTGAGCACTGAAAAGTTCTGCTTGGGCAGGAGAGAATGAATGTGAGCTTTTTGCAGTGATATCTGAAAACACTGGCTTGAGCTGGAAGGAAGGGCACCTCTGAGAGGATGCTACTGTCCCTGGGGTGGGGAGCTGGAATAGTGTCCAGTGAGCCACAAACACAAAGCTGATGGGTTTGGTTTTGTTGTTTATTAAAGACAGGCCTTTGTACAGCAGTAATGGAAAATCCTGTTTCTGTAATAAAAGCTTTGCTCCCGTGGTTGTTGTTATTGGCAAACTTAGTCACTTTGGTGTTTATGGAAAAGTATTTACTGTGAAGCACTGGATGGTTAACAAGCTTCATCTGCTTCCATTTTGCTTTGATGGTACACATGTTGCTGTGGGAACTTCTTATTCATCGCTGTCCCCCATCAGCAGTCTATCCTACTAGGCTTGTATCTCTCTTCTGCAGCATGGGTAGCTGATACTCCTGCTGTTTGCTGTAGTAAGGTAGAGCATTGCTTGGGTCTGGCTTAGACTCTTTTTCTGTCCTGGAGGGCATTGGCTTTGTGTCAGTTCCTACTTTACCACACAGGACGCTGAAACAATGCAGTATGTGTTTTGTAACAGGCTAGACCTAGTTGGCATGTGGGGTATCAGCCAGCTGACAATAACAATAATAAAGAACTTGAGTGCTGCAGAAGGATTTAAAGAAGCTTCTCTAATAAATGCAATTACACAAACATGCCTGAGCCATGTGTCCTGTTTAATTCCTTCCCAAGAAAACAGGCATTCCTCAGGGCACTGCTTTTGTCTGAGTGAAAGAGATAGCCAAGTGCCTCAGGCATCCTCTCTGAATCCAGAGTGCCTGTTCTGTGCCCTGGGTGGCAACTAATTGCTGAGCTTCAGATTCCTTTGAAGAGCAGTTGTTCCTCTAGGAGTGAGTCAAGTTTTTTGCCAGGCAGTGACTTTATATCTGGCAGAACCCTTGCTGCCATTCAGACCTCACAAGCAGCTTTCATTGCTGGCTGTGGCTCCCTGCCTGCATGCCCCTTGGTATTACATTTGCCAGAGGTGCCTTTGCTATGTGGTAGGGAGCTTCTTGCATATGTTCTTCCAATTTGGGATCTTCCAGTGAACCTTTACCACTTCTGGAGAGTACCCTGGCACCATGAAGGGCACCAGGGTATGCTATGACAGGCTGTGACATACAAGAGCTGTACTTGCTCTGCTGTCAGGGCAGTTTTAAATCACACCTTTAATGTGTTCTGTTCTCTCCTGCTGGTGAGTGAATTTTCCATCTCTGCCTTTCACATGAACATGGCTCATGATGGAGAGAACATTTTACAGGCTGTTAGCCCAGGAAGCACCCAAGAACTGCTTGCTGGAGCTAATGGGTTGGTACTCCAGCTTTAGGCATTAGAACCATTAGCTGGAAACACACAGCAGTCTTCCCAATGTGGAGGAAGCAGCTGATGAATGCAGATGTATGTGGACATAAGAACTGGGGTCCAGATCATCCACAGGCTTGCTGGCTCCCAGGCATGACTTTGAGTTTGCTTTACCATGAGGCTGTGTAGGGGTGAATCCGTAGGGTTGATGGAATGAGATGGCTTGGGAAAGGCAGGGACACCGCAGAGATTGCTTCGTGTGATGTGGGAAGAGCACATTTGTGTTGCCCCAGGTTTAGGTTGCCCTTAACTAAACAGATGACTAGTGCAGGTCCAGGGAGGTAAAGGTAAAACCTTGAATGTTCATCTAGTCTTTCAAAACTCTGTCTCCCTGCTTTTCAGAGTGTTTAACCTGAAATCATCACTCATCTGTAGAAGCAGAGGTTTTAAGAAAATCATTAAATATTCCAAGGTTCCTGGTAAGGTGCAAGGTGAACGATGAAGTGGTCCAGAAAAGCTGCTCTTTGACTTTCCCAGCTCCTTGCATACATATGCTGAGATACCTCGTAATCTTGTATGCAGAGAGCAACTGTGCTCTTGCTCAGAAGCACCAAATGTTCCATTCAGTGCATGCTTGTCAGAGCACATGGGAAGTGCAGGTAGCACTTGCTATGTGTGAGCCAGCTCTTGTAAGCAAGGCACCGTGATGGGGTAATGTTACAGACGTGACACAACGGAGCCTTCTGGCTCCTGGAAGTGTCCTGCCAGGCTGGCATTTCCCTGCTCTCTTTGCAGCACTGCCTTTTCATGGTGATGCTGTAAGGAAACTTGTGGCAAAGAGGATGTGCCATGACTCGTATTTATCTGCTGTGGTTGTGTTGTTGTGTGGTTCTCTGTTGTCCATGTTCGTCTCTATGCAATTGTATCTCATTGTATGTTTGGATCCACTCCTGAAGATCTCCCTGGCATCAGTGGGAATATGAAGGCTTGCAGACACCTCAGCAAGGTTAAGGTCCTTTGTAAACTCACCAGAGTAGAGGTTGTATTTGTATGCACTGCACCTTGCACAAATAGGTCACAATCTCCCAGTTTGGTTCAGCATCCGTCTGTGCAGTCGTCCTGAGGGGAGTTCACGTGCTGTCATATGCAGCAGCAGTGTTTCCAAACTGTGGCAGTGCAGTGGGAAGCCTCTGTGAGCACCTTGGTTTAACAAAGAGATCCAAATCAGTATTTGGCAGCAAGGCTGTGCTAGGGAGGGGTGAGGCAGTAGTGTGAAATTCATAAACAGAGCTGAACAGGTGATAATATAGAGAGAAAACAGCTTCACTCGTGAAAAGTACATTGGAAATGCTGGTAGCACCAGGTGAGGGTCCCACTGGGCTGCCAGCATGCCTTGTGAAATAGGCAGGTGTTAGAATTGAAGGCAGATGCTCCCTTCCTGACTGCAGGACAAGACCTCTGTTCATCAGTGCTCATCTCCTCCTGATACTTTGCTTTGTGCTTTTCCCATCTTGAAGACTCTAACGATGTGTCTTTCTCAGGCCCTGGCTAACAGTTGCTATAACTGCCATTAATGCAGCCACTTAGGGCAGGTTCTGGTTTAGCCTTTCTTCCATCAACCAGCCAATTGAATTTTGTTTTCTTGCCTTTCAGTCCTTTCAAGGAAGCCAAGGACGAGCATACCTCTTCAATTCAGTGTGAGTAGAACTTTGTACGTGTCACCTCTGCATCTCTAAGGATGGATTTAAGAAAACCCTTGTGAAGAAGAAAACAAAAGGATAGTCTTCCTCTAGAAAAGCTCTGCCTAAGCCTTGGGAGCTTGCTGAAAATGGTTGGAGAAAGAGGCAGGAAATAACACTGATTCATATTTGATTTCATATTGAGCTTTCAGATAAGCAGCTCAGAAAAGGTGGTTTTGTCATCATCAGGTTGAGAAATAAGAGCTAATGCGTGAGTCATCCTCTTCTCAGAGAATGGAGTTGGGCAAAATAAATGTAGAGAATAAATTGTACCTAAATCTGAACTTACTTTTTAGAGCTAGCATAAAGACCAAGTGTAATTTTCCCAATAACTGAAAATAGTTTTGATGAGATCACTGCTGGGATGCCTTTGAGCAGAACTGCTGATTTCAGTGACAGTTGTCAGTTTTCCATTTGGGAAAGTAAAAGTACCATTTTCTCAATTTGAAAATGAAAATCTTTCCCAAATGCATAATTAGTGCAATTTACTAGAATGTTATTAATGTTCTCTTCAAAGCTTCATAGAACTTTCAGATGAATCAAAGATTCATTCCACCGTTTTCATTCTATTCTGAAAATGCAGATATTCATTTTGGTACTCAGTATCCTGAACCTCCTGCTTCTGTTTTCAAATACTGCATTAAAATTGCTGTCAACTCCAGCGCAGCATTTTGATGTTCCAAGCCACACTAACAGGGAGCATCTCTCCTTTTTCCCCAGAGTTAACGTGGGTTGTGGCCCTGCAGAGGAGCGGGTGTTGCTAACAGGATTACATGCGGTTGCAGATATTTACTGTGAAAACTGCAAAACCACACTGGGTTGGAAATATGTGAGTATCGCTATGATTTTTCCTGTGGACATCTTTGCTCCAGCCCTTTCTGAAGGTGTGTGTCTGGTAACGTGGTCTCATGGAAAGACCATTAACTTGGGAACCAGAAGTACAGGTTCTGGTCTGTAGCCCCATCTTTTTTCCTTCCTGTATTTCTTTTATCTCCTGTCTTGTGTTTGTTGCATTCATTCAGAGCAGGAGCTGTTTGTGGGTAATGTATGTTTCTTACTAAGAATATACACTGTGGGCCCGATTTTGGTGGGTGGCCCTTAGTGATACTTAATATAAATGTGAGGATAATATCAGTCAGTCATGTGGCTCATCTTCTTTTTTCCTGGAAAATACCAGAATAATAGAATGATCCATATATTGTTAATTCTATGTCCTTCCACTGGAAATATTGGTCATGAGTTTATTGAACATGAGCTTGTTTATTTGCTGTCTTGCTCTTCATAAATTCAGTTACCTTCAAATAAAGGCTTATGCTACAGTCTAATTTCTGCTTCAGGAGGCACCCAGCAAACTTGTTTGTCAAAACATTTTGACCAGCGTCTAAACAAAGCATAGACAGAAATATTCTTCATTCTATCTGGCCTCTGTACAGAAATACTCTTTAATAAATCAATTGAAAGGCTATAAAAAGCAAAGCATCAATAATTGATGCGGCAGGAATCCATGCAGAACCACAGCATGGATCTCACAAATGGAAAAGGACACTAAGTACAAAACTGAGGTTACTGTAAAACACAATACAGAACATTGTAAACATAGCAGTAAGCCCAAGCCTCCAGTGATGTTTTCCCAGCTGCATTACAGAACACCTGAGCAGAGCTGAACTGCTTTTGAGGATGCAGCCTCCGTAATGGGAGTCCCTCCCGGTTGGAGATGCCACAGGTTTTTTCACTCCTTCTCGTGGCTTGGTGCCTGATTGCTCCTTTTCCACATGAAGTTTCCACCTGGAGTTTTTCACCTCAGAGCGAGGTGGGGTTTATCACTGATGATTCCTAAATCATAGGTCAAGGAGCAATGGACATTGGCCTACAGGAGGCTGTACATTTACGTGGTGCCAATTGCTCCTTTTCCCAGCCTGTAAAGTTGCCTAGAAGCAGGATTTAAGATTCCTCCAGCATACTTTTCCTGAAAGCCAACAGGAGGACCTGCAGTTTGAGCATTTTACTCTGTAGACAAGGCTAAGACTTGTACCAGCATTCCTGGATCTGATCTGTAACTGTGTGTTTACCTTCAAACATCATCTTGATCTCATTCTTTCTCCCTCTTGTTTTTAGGAACACGCTTTTGAAAGCAGCCAGAAGTATAAAGAAGGCAAATACATCATTGAACTAGCTCACATGATCAAGGATAATGGCTGGGATTGAATGGGAAGAGCCCAGCCCTACCAGCGTGTAAGAGAATGCCATCCAACCGAACATTATATCCAAGAGTGAGAGAGTGACTGAACGCTTGGTTCCATGCATTTAGAGGCTCTGCAGTTTGGGAGCATCTTCACACCCTTCTCCATCTTTATTGGTGACTGGCCTCTAAATTTCTGTCTCTCTGTCTCTTTGCTTTGTATCTGTTTGTGAGTTGACCCTGGCTGCTTCTCTCTCTGTTCTGGCATTGGCTAAGAGAATGCACCGAATGCCCAACAGCCATTCCATGTTGACGAGTGTTTGAGTACAGACTGAAGTTAGCTCTGTGGTGGCATTTTATCAGAAGGTCTCGGTGCGAGAGGAAGACCTGAGTTTTGGGCAGGAGAAGGTGACAGGGGGTGGGGAATGGGCCCAAAGGGAAGTCATCAGAAGTTGAAGCTGTACTTCTCCTTTAAGTCCTGGTTAACCAAGGCTTCAAACTATCTACTTGTCTAAATGGACAGAAAAATACCTCACGGCTGCGTTCTCTCCAAGTGGTAAAAGCGCTGCTCTATCGGTGGAGCTTCAGTCTGCGCTGGCTGAGCACAAGTCATGAGCAGTTCCCCCTGCAAGCTGATTGCAAATCTGTGTTTTGTTTGCCATTTATGATCTTGTCTTCTTGGGGGGAGGACGTGAAGGCTGGAGAGATTCCCTGCCTCCCGTTTCTCTCGCTGGTTCAGGGTAGGTAGGCCAAACATCCCAACAGAACACAGCTGTGGGGAGCACCCTCACTGCTGCAGAAACCAAATCCCGACTCTTGACCCTGCAGAGAGGACAAGACAACCACTTAAGGCACAAGGGGGCTGGAGCTGCAGCTCAGAAGGTATGACGGGGGAAAACCAGCACGTGTTTAGGCAAGAAAGAGGAAATCGCGTCGAGGAGAATGGGGACAAACAGTAACACAGGGTACTTTCCTGGCCTCCCCTGAGCTTCTCTGAGGGTCTTTTACCAGTCCTTCATGAGTGCAAGTAGGAAAATGCTGTTACAGAATCTTTACCTTAAATCCCAGGCCACAGCCATCAGCTCCACTCCTGGAGCCTGGCAAGGAACTGGTGTGAGTGTGGGGAGAGGAGGGAGCAGAGGAGCCTGGTGGCTGTAGCTGTGTTGCACAGGTGAATATTTCAAGCCATGAGGTATCCTCCCCAAAACCTTCCTCCCTTTCCCCACTCCCAGAAGCCTGTTGCAGGCACAGTGGGAATGGGAAAGAAAAAAGGAAATTCAACCCCTGGAATTGTCTATGCCTTGGAATTCAAAGGGAAGGGGTAAATATGGGCATCACAACTGCAAGGGGCAAGTCCTTCCCATTTTAATGTTTTCATTTTAATTACTGTGGACCTTCCCAAAGTGGTCAGTGGGGAAGGGGCAGTGTGTGCGTGAGAGGGGAGCTGTGTTAGACATAAATGACAATGTGAAGTTTGCTCTGCAACAGTCCAGCCAGTATCTGGTGCATAACTAAAGACTACTTAACTGAGTTAGTTTTGTCTCTCTGAGTGAATTTTCTTTGTGTTGGTGGAATTTTTTCAAGTAGGTTAATCCATTGGGGGAAATCTTTCTTAATCCAGAAGGAAAGAGTATTGTGCCGGGGTGTATAGCTCCTTATGAAACTGAAGCTTTGGAGCTGTAATCTGTTCCCACTTGCCTCCACCCCAGGAGACTCAGTTGGCTGGGGGCAGCAGGACAGAGGGCTGGTGCTGAGAAAGTACTTTGCTGTTAAACGAAGGGGATGTGAGCAGGGATGCTGCCTGGGGATCAGGATGGAACTTACACGTTGGGTCTTTGTGCTGAAGCCCAAACCTGATGGCCCATCTAAGCAAAGGCCAATTTTTCTCTTGAAGCACTTTCTTTCTAACCTTGGGGAGAGAAGTGAGTTGGAAGCTGACCACAGCTCCTGCAGGGGATGGGCTTTGCTCAGTTTGTGGCTAGCCTGTTAGGAGATGGCTTCTGCCTTCACCCTTTCTGCTGGGGCTGTGAAGCAGTCACTTCAGCTTTTGTTTCTGATGGTCTCTGCTTCTGTCATCCACATTGTCTCCAGTGATAAAAATCTAATAGCAGCCATCAGTTCCGCAGTACCCTCTGTCTTGTTGGCTTTGGCACTGACCTGGTCCCATTTTCCTGTGCTTTGGTTGGTGATCCAGGACAATCTGTTGGGGTCTGACTAGTGGGAAGTAATTTGCATTCTATGAAGGTCTCTTTAGGTCTCCCCAGATAAGTAGCCTTCAGACGGGTCTGGTTGGAGCTGGGAGAAGTAAGGTATAACTCCAAATCATTAAGATGAGGTTGAGAAGAGCACACAGGGGCTCAGGGTTTTATGCTGGTATGTAGATTGATTGCGTGTAACAAAGAGATCTAAAAGGTAGGCCTGTGCAGAATACTGCTCTGAGAAAGAACAGTTACTACAGAAAGGTACCAGATGTAAATGTTTTTATCCATGTATTTGGGACAAGAAAGGACGGTGATCCATCAGATCAGACTGGTTTTAACTGTTCAGAGGGGTTGTGCTTTCAGTGGCAACCAGCCTAAGCTTGAACGCAGCAAGATCTTAATCTGGTTTTAATTAGTTCTGTCCCATCAGCATCCACAGATTCACACTCGCTGAGAATCTGTCCTGAAGCCCTGATAGGGGCTGTGTCTGTGAACATCCCCAGTGCACCCAGATACTTATGGGTAGAGTGACTTTCATACACTGTACAGGGAGATAAGGAAAAACAGGCTGGTGAAGCTCATTGGCTTCTCTACTATGTGTCCACTGAATATGAAGTACTTTTTAATCCGCTGCTAACTCATCTGTTACTTGCTGTATTAAGACACATGGCAGTATTGGGAGCTGGTGAGCAGGCAGGATGATCAGATCTGCGTGCTGGTTGGTAGCTGCCACAGTCTGCGTGGGCTCAGCTGATGCCTGGTAGAGTGATCTATTCAGAGCATAACCAAAGAACCTCAAGAACCTCGCTATCTGCATCCCTGGGGCCCTGGGGCTTGTCTGGAGCCTGTTTGTTACTATCTGGGGTGGGCAAGGTGGGACCCTTGTTTCCAAGCTGGAGGTGTGGCCCATGGAAGTTGTCTCTTTGGGCAGGCAGTGTCTGAATGGAGAGCACCAAGTGCCCATGGAGCTGCTTCCCATGGGTGATATCCTCGAGAACACATGAACAGCAGTGAGATTTGCTTTGATTTTATGTGGCAGCCTCATCTCTGGCAAGCTGCATGGACCCTTGAGTTTACATCACCCCATCCACCCCAAAGCTCAGACTTGAGTCGGTGTTAAAGTGTTTTGCTGTGGTGGATTATCTGGTGTGAAGTCCTGACCCCTGTATTAAATATTCAGATAATAATATATAAAAAGCAGGGAAAAAAGAACCATTATCTTGTGAAATACACTTTTGTAAATAGTATTTAATTTAAAAAAAAAATAATATATTTGGTGCTGTTTTCTCAGAGTCCCTCCCTGAGAGCACTTTTCTGTTGTTTATAGATGATCCTGTTTCCTTCTGTATTTGTTGGGAAATATGTTTAAAGGGAAACAAAAAATCATCATACCCGTTGTCCTCCTAAGTCGATCCAGTTTTCCTCTGGAGGTGGCAGGAGAGGGAAGCCATTCCCGCTTCCATCTGGCAGAATTGGTCTCCAGTGCAGGCAGTGGCTGGGTGAGGGCAGGAACTGATGTGCGGGATGGGAGGTAGCTGCAGGCGCCTGGGGGATGCTCTGGTGGCTGGAGCACCTTTGTCATGCGGCAGCCTGAGCCCTGGGTCACCTCGTGCAGGTCCCAGGAAGGCTCCGCCTGGGCACAGCTTTCCTGAGGAGGAGACCTGGTTTGTAGGATCCGGGCCTGAAATTTTCTCTTGCACCAGTATTGGCTGGAGTGAAGTAGATACCGAGGCTTAGAAACCAGGCTTGAGTGTAAGCTGCAGCCTCTGCATTGCTGTTCCTGTTGCCTGCGGGCAGCAGGGATGGAGGGTGGAGGTTTTTAAGTAGTCGTTGTTTTTAAACTAAAAGTTCAGTCTTTGGACGTGGGTCCTGGTTTTCTCTTGGATTCTTTCCTTGTTGTTGGTTTGTTGTTCGTTTGGGGGTTGGTTTTTTGTTTTACTTTAAACCAGGCTGCTATATCCCAGACTAGAGTAAAAGTTTACCTCTGGTGTGAAAGGGGAGTTTGTTTTGTTTTCCTTTCTGCCTTTAACTTCCCTCCTTCTCCCCCTTCTTTGTTTTTAATTCATTGGGTCTCTTGTTTATCCCAAAGTGGACCAACAGCACAAGCCACTGAACTGTGTTTTGCTGAGCAAGGAGCTGGTTTCAGTGCTGAGTGACTCTTGTTGTGCGCTGCTCAGGTCTCTGGGTTTGGTGCACGTGATTTGAGAACATACAGGAAAAAAGAGAGCAATGAACTCTGTTGTTCTTGTGATGGTCAAGCAAGAAACTTCTCTGTCTGCGGGTTTCTAACTGGTGTGTGAGAGTGTTAGTCATGCATTTCACTGCACCTCCTTGTTTTGGGAGGAGCATCATGTTTCGTGTGAACCAGTTCTTGGATGAAGAGATGACACCCAAAACCCGGTTGGGTAGAGAGGTTGGTGAGGTCCAGAGCTCAGCTCAGTGGGAAGCAGCTCTCCTCACCGGGCGAGAGGCTCAGAAATGGAATGTTCAGACAGAATTGTTTTAGCTGGAGCTTTTGCAGGATCCTGTTCAAAAAGAGGGGAAACAAAATCATCTCCAATTCAGAAACAAGAAACCAACGTATTTAAACGCAAGCAGAATGGCATTGTGTAAGGTACAACCACAAATAAGCTATTCTCATAGTTACAAACTGTGTGTATCCTGTGGTTTGTTTTTCATAAGGAAATGGGAATGCTTTCCCCACTGACAAAGCTAAAGGACAATATTTCCAATACCAGCCTGTCCATGGATGCTCTTGTGTTTACAAATTGTGTATAATTTTATTTCTTTGATCTTAAGTTTTTGGTTGGTTTTGGGGTTTGTTTTTTTTTTTTTTTTTTTTTTTTTTTTTTTTTTTTTTGAGAAAAGAAGGGGAAATTGGGGTAAGTTTTTAAAACATACTTGTTTATTGTATTTCATCCTAGTAAGCCAGAACAAGCAACAGCTAAGAATGATGACTTTTCCTTTCAAGNTTTTTGCATATTCTTTCAGGTCATTTGCTTCAGTAATAAATGCAACCGTTTGTTTTCAAAGAGTTGGGTTTCACCTTTTCATGTGTTTGTACCTTGTACATAGTTCTTCAGTATTAGAGGGAGGCTGTTGTTTGTCATAGTTACAACATGTGGTGGTGCTCATTTGAGGAAATAAAATTTTCAAGTACTAAACCTGCTGCTCCCTGTTTCTGGTGGAATCCCCTGTGCTGGGTGCAGATGGGGTTGCTCACAGACTGTGGCATCTAGCTTGAAAGTAGCCAATTTATCCTCTTCTTCAACACTTGCCAGTCCGGAGCAGTGACCTGGCACAATCACTGCAGCACCTGGGGACTGTAGTCATGGCCAAGCATCCCGTTGAGCTGAGCAGAAAGATGATGTGGAGCCCCTGAAGTCTAGGATTTAGTACAAGAGGAACCCACAAATGGAGCAGGAGACATTAAACTGTTCCCCATGGATGAGGGGTTTTGTCAGCACTGTTACATGGCAGCACCTACTACAGTAGAATGGATCAAGTCTTCCCTGTGAGGGTGCTGAGGCGCTGGCACAGGGTGATGGCCCAGAGAAGCTGTGGCTGCCCCATCCCTGGCAGTGCTCAAGGCCAGGTTGGACACAGGGGCTTGGAGCAAGCTGCTCCAGTGGAAGGGGTCCCTGCCCGTGGCAGGGATTGGAGCTGGAGGAGCTTTAAGGCCCCTTCCAACCCAAACCCGACTGGGATTCTGTGATTCTATGAAGAAATTCCCTATGGCCAGAAAACCACTCTGGGTTTGGAAGTTGTGCTTGTTGGTAAAACTCCCTGCGTAGCACCGTGCCTTGTTAAGGCATATGGCAGGAGATGCCTGTTACGGGTAAACCAAAGCTTTGGTAAAGCTGTCTGGCACGTTCAGGTGTTTGCAAGACAAGCATCCACTGCAGGAGTTCAGCAAACAGGATTGGATCCACGCTAGTCCTGAAGCAATGTAAATCTGTGTGGGAAGCAGAGCTTGTGCTTTGGAAGGAAGTAGGGCAGAAAGAGAGAGTGATCCTTCAATGCTAAAATACAGAGCAGTTGCATTGAATAAGGGAGGGAGCTTGTCCACCTCGGGTACAGGTTGTGACATCTCTACCCATCCCTGCTGCTGGCTGGAGCTGCAGCCTGCCACTGCTCCCCTCGGCTGGCAGCATTCACTTTAACACCAGAATCCCTTCTGTGCTCCCAGGTGAACGGGGTGCAGCTTTTCACTGTGCCTGCAGCTCAAAAATCCATTTTCCAAATGGAAGCAGTGTTTTATTCGAGGTGGTTTTGGCTGAGCTGAGGCAATCCCCCTTCGTCCCAGTGCTGAAGACGGCTGGGACCCGTCCCCATGCCCTGTGCCAGTGCCCGGCCATGGGCTGTGCTGCCGCAGGCTGGATGAGCACCCTTAATTCCCCACGGGTCTGCAAAGGCAACTTAACCCTGGTGGTGCCACCCGCAGAGAGCCTGAACCCAAAGTGCAGCTCAGGCTGCAGCAGGAAACCTGCACCCGAAGGGGTGAGGTGAGATGGAGCAGAGCCTCTGTGGGAGGCCAGTGAGGAGCCAAGGAGGATCTGGCTGCGAGCTCACGTCCCCTGCTCATAGCGAGGGCAAACAGGTTCAGCTGCTGGGGCGGTCGATACCACTGAGTGCTTGCAGCGGGCTCAGGGTAACCTGAGTTCTTGGTCATAGAATCATAGAACAGTTCGGGTTGGAAAGGACCTTAAGCTCATCCAGTTCCAACCCCCCTGCCATAAGCAGGGACACCTCACACTAAACCATGGCACACAAGGCTTCATCCAACCTGGCCTTGAACACCACCAGGGATGGAGCACTCACAACCTCCCTGGCCAACCCATTCCAGTGCCTCACCACCCTCACAGCAAAGAATTTCTTCCTTAGATCCAATCTAAACCTCCCCTGTTTCAGTTTGAACCCGTTACCCCTTGTCCTGTCACTGCAGTCCCTAATGAAGAGTCCCTCCCCAGCATCCCTATAGGCCCCCTTCAGATACTAGAAGGCTGCTCTGAGGTCTCCCCGCAGCCTTCTCTTCCCCAGGCTGAACAGCACCAACTTTCCCAGCCTGTCTTTGTATGGGAGCTGCTCCAGTCCCTGCTCATCCTCGTGGCCTCCTCTGGACTTGTTCCAACAGCTCCATGTCCTTTTGATGTTGAGGACACCAGAACTGCACACAATGCTCCAGGTGAGGTCTCACGAGAGCAGAGCAGAGGGGCAGGATCAGCTCCTTGGACCTGCTGGTCACGCTCCTTTGGATGCAGCCCAGGATACGGTTGCTTTCTGGGCTGCAAGCGCACACTGCAGCCGGCTCATGGTCATGTTCTCATCGACCACCACCCCCAAGTCCTTCTCCTTGGGCTGCTCTCAATCTCCTCTCTGCCCAACCTGGAGCTGTGCCTGGGATTGCTTTGACCCAGGTGTAGGACCTTGCACTTGTCTCACCAAAAGCTGCATTTGCTGCTGTTGGCACTGGATGTGTGACCTGGGGGCTGCCGGTGGCATCCCTAAGGGATGGGAGGATGAGGTGTGCGCTGCCCCCACCCGCACAGCAGGAAGGCCTCGGTGCTGATGGCGTTTCCAAGACATGGACCTGATCCTTCAGGCACATGGAGGTGCCTGGAGAAGAGCAGGATCTGGTGGGGGCAGCTCCTCAGCACCGGGCCATTGCTGGGCTTGCTCCTACAAAGCCCTGGAGCTGCTGCACATGGAGCGGCTGCTGCTGGGTCACTGGAAAAGCCTGAAGGTTCTGACCCTTCATTTCCATCAGGGGCTGTCAAGACGAGCTCCAGTAGAACAGCAGCAAACCAAGCACCCGTGTCCATGTCCTGTGTGCACAAGGAGAGCGGTTTGGTTTCCCCCATGGTTGGCTGTTCCCGCTCGGTAAGGCCACAGGACAGTGTGGTCCAGCCTGTGATGGATGGAGCCTCCCATCACACCCTGTGCCTCGAGGCAGGAAGTGATGGGGAAGCCCAGGACAGCTGCCCTGCCCCAGCCCAGCGGGCACGGAGGGCTTGGGCTCTGCCCCTCGCTATTGACTCCAATCCCTACATGATTTAGAGAGGAAAATGGAAATATTTCTGTCATGTTTCCTACCTTCCCACTGAAACCTGCTCTGGGGCAGGACGCTGCCAGCCTGTGTGGTGCAGGAGCAGAAATCCCTGCTGGGATGGGAAGGGAACCAGCAGCTGCTTATTCACCAACCCCAACTGAGTGCATTGGCCATGGCACCTCACCAGCACCAAGGCTCCACCACCTCGGATGTGAGCCCTGCCAGGAAATTCCCTCCCAGGAAAAAGGGTTGTGCTCAGTACTTCCCATCCCGAGCATCCAAGTGAAAGCAGGAGGGATGACGCAGGAGGGAAAAGCCTCCAGCCCCATGTAAGCCCCTTGGCTCCGGATGAAAGTAAACGGATGAAAGTAGCGTGAAAGTGGAAAAATGCCAAATCCACAGCATGGCCTCGGGCTGGGCTTGCAGGGAAGGCGAGGAGCGAACCCCTCAGCCAGGCGGTGTCGGCGGTACCTGTGCCCTGCGGCAGGGTTGGGGTCTCCCCGCTCCCGGCGTGATTCCCAGCCGGGCTTTGGATGGGAATCGCAGGGCACGGTCGCTGTTCGCCAAGCGGGGCAGCGCCCTCCCCGGCTCGCATCAGCGGTGTTATTAAACTGCAATTAGAGCACAGGCAAGCCAAAGCAAGCTATTAATAGCTGGGTGCAGATAAGCTGACTCAGGCAGCAGCAGACGTGAGCTCTGGCTGCAGCTTTGCTGCTGTCAACTTGGCCCAAGGCTCTTCAGCGGGAGAGCAAAGCGCGGGGAGATGGAAGGAGGGGAGACAGGGGTGGCCCCTGAGGTGCCGGTGCTGCGGGACCCACCGGGACCTTCACCCACGGCTCCAGAAGGGGCCGTAAAGGAGCCCAGGGGCCGAGTGCGGGGCAGGTCCCGGGGCTCCTCTCAGGTCCCAGCGGTCTCAGTGAGGTTTCCCGTGTCAGAAGGTGCCCACCGGGCAATGAACACGGCACGAGCAAGGCTGCGCTCCTGCTGTGCCCTGGGACACGGGAGCTGGAGGGGGGGACGCAGCTGGGTCCTTCCCTGTTGTTTCCCTCATCCCTTTTCCTCCTTTTCCGGGTGAAGTGCCCAGGGTTCAGCCCCACAGACACAGCCTAACCCTAACCCTACCCCTAACCCTGTCCCATGGGCCGATGGCTCCAATCTAATCGGGGGTTTTCTTGCTGCCATGGAGGGTTCACAGCGGCACTTCCCCCCCGCTGCCAAAATCACCGCTGTTATTTTTACCTGGCTCCAGCCTGGGGTATAAACAGCGTCTGCTGGTGGCCAGCGATGCCCCACGGACACAGGCTGGGTATGGGAGGCAGTGACCCCATGGCTGCAGAGAGCGGGGGTCCCCATGGTGGGCATGGCTGAAATAACAGAGCCCCGGTGCCATGCGGCCCCCAAAGCCAAGCCCGCAGTGAGCCCCATGGCTGGGCAGGTTCCCTGGGCCTTTCAGCACTGATCCGGGGGGCGGCTGTGGGCACAGACACCGGTAGGCACCTGTGTTACCTGTGCATCAACAGAGACATCCATCAATGAGATCCCCGCTGTCTGCAAGGGGGCTTGGGGAAACGCTGCTGCGGGGCCGGGCATCCCCGACCCATCTTCCATGGGAGAAACACGGAGGTTTCCCAGCCTGCCCTGTTCTTTATGGCTCAGGATCAAGCACCCGGCTCCCAGCGGCGCTGCCCCGCTCAGCACCACCGGGGATGCTTCCGCAGACGTCGTGTTCCCCACGGACAGGAACTTCCGAGCAGGGGAAGGAAAACGCTGAGGAAAGGACCCAAAGGCTTTGCCCTGCGGAAAGGTGCCGGCAGCGAGGGGTTTCTGTGTGGGTTTTGGACACTTTATAGCAATAGCAGGCGGTGGGAGCCTGCTCCTGGAGCTCTGCTCCTTGCGGGATGCGTGCTGGTGTTTTCTGTTCCTCTTGGATGAGGATTTTCCCATCATCGTGCTGGTTTTATGGAGGTCTCAGGACAGGAATCCAGGGCCTCTCAGAGCCGAGACCTTGGAGGATGCAGCCCCTGAGGCAGGTTTTCCATCTCGCCCTGTCACATAAAGGGGTTTGCTCCATCCCGATGTCTTTCTCCTTTTGGAGTTTCCTGGAGACGCTGCACAAACCAGGGCACCCTGGGGGAAGCACCAGAGCCACCAAACAGGGGAGCAGCCAAAACTAACCCTCACGAAACACCACCACGTCCCCAGCCGCTGACCAAGGGGCCTTTATCTCCCACCCGGCAGCTCCTCACTGGTGCGGCCTCGGCTGTGCCCATCACCAGGGCCTCTCCCATTCCCCTGGTTTCGGATCCATGTTAGCTGGGAGGAAGGCTGAAAGCGTTGGTGCTGCTGAAATCCTGGCCAGGCTCTGTTGGTCCCTGGAATAGCAGGTGAGTGGGAAAGAACCAGGTGGGAGCAGGTGTTATAGGGGAGGAAATGAACTGGCTGAAAGATGAGGCTCTGCTGTCTTTAATCTGAGGTCAGGTTTCTTTGTGAGTGCAGTATCAGAGCTGTTGGTTGAGCTCCTCTCCCTCTGTGCTGGCTGTCAGGGCTGCAGGAGGAGGCTGTTGCTGTGGCTGTGATGGGGGCCTGGTAACTTGGATCCTGCTTGAGGGCTTTGTGAAGGTGAATTTAACCTTTCAGACACTGATGTCTGATGGGGACAGGCTCCCCAGCAGCTGGGTGGCTGTGCTGCTGGTGCCCCAAGCCATTAGCACAGCAGTAATAATGTCCTTTATTAAATCTCAGCCCTGTCACTCGTGCTGTTCGTGGCTGTGATTGGCTGCAAGTCCCTTCCCTGTCCAGCTCATCCTGATGGGTGCTGATGGCGGCTGGGGGCTGTTGGTCTGGGTTTTCAGCTCTGCTCCCACAGAAGGGGCTGTTCCTCCCCAGGTCCTGATGGCCTCAGATATACAAGGGCGTTTCTTTGGCTCTGTTTGCCGTTGGCAGGAGAAGAGAAGCTCAGGGTGAATGGGACAGATCCAGTTTATGCTCCCCCTCCCTCTGCAAGCATCTGAGCAAAACCTCAATCTCCCCCAGATGCAGATTGCTCAGCCTGAACCGGGCTGCTTGTGCTCTTCGTACCAGCCAGCCTTCTCTGGTTGGGTTTATGGGAGCCACAGCCATCAGTCCCCACCACAACCCAGCTCTGAACGCCCGCGTGTGCATCCTGTGTCCTGATTTCCCAATCAAAAAGAGATCTGGGAACTGGGCAAGGTTCAAGTCTTAGGAAGAAACAACCCCGAACCCCCCTGCAGCAGATGCTGGCTGCTGGAGAAAGGGCTTGTTCTGGATTAGCTGCCCACAAGCAAGAAAAGCTATTTTAAGCCAGAGGCCGGGAATGTTTGTGCTAATCCCAGGTGAAAGCTGATTAAGGGCTTGGAGCGGAGATTTGGAGCAGGTCCTGGTGGCACAGGGAGCCCGGCTGTGTCCCCACTGCTCCCATTCCACCGCCTGGCAAAGCCACCCCGTGCATCAATGACTAATGGGAGGCAGAGCTCAGACCTGCGCTTCCCAAGGTGTTGGAGGGGATTGAGCCTGACCTTTGCCAGGTTTCGGCACCGAGATGCTGTGGAGGGGAGAGCTCCGTGCTTCTTTCCATGCCGATGAGCAAAGGCATTGCAGAGGCACCCGCGTTAGTGCTTCAGCAGTGGGTACCAGGACCGGCAGCGAGCGACTTTGTCCCGTCTGTGCCCAAGGAGAACATTTAGGTTTTGGCCACTGTTTTCAGGGACTTGTAAACCTCTTTCTATGGGAGACGTGAGCCCCAGCCTGGGCTAGCTCTGCTTCAGGATGCAGGCACCTGATGTGGGCAGTGCCCTCGCCAGGGACCGCAGGGCACAGGTTTTAGGTGGGTCTTGAGGGTGCACCAGCCATTAAACTTGCAGCACAGACACGGGTGTCCTTGGAGAAGGCTCCGTGCCTCATTCCTGCAGGTTCCTCCCCTCTGCTTTGCTGCAGGTTGGGCCCTCCTCAGTTAAACACTTGACTTTTATCTGCCTTGCCCTTGCCAAGTGGCTGCACAGCCCCATCCAACAGCAGCCCCTTGTCTGAGCCTCGCAGCTTTGCGAAGCCTCAGCCCAGCAAACAGACGCTGGGTCTTGTGCATCACAGTGTGCAAACCCACAGGGCTTCCTATAGGTACAAGCGCTGAATTCTTCCCCTATAGCATGCCTGGCCCATCCAGCCCTGGCTGAGCTCTCCTCCAGCTGGGTAAACATTCGGCAGGCTGGGGCTCGACTGCAGACAGAGCTTCAGCAAACAGCATTAGGTGTAAACGCAATGTAATCTCCTTGCCAGGATAATGTTTGCTTACCTCTCTGGCCACTCTTGAATGGAAAACACCGGGAGCAGCTTGTCAGGAACTGCTTAGATTCGATTTTCCCCTCATTTCCCCCCATCTCCCTCCAGCAGCATTGGGCTCTTGGGACGTGTTGGTTCCTTGAGGAGCTGCTGCAGCTCCACAGTAGCAGCATTGTGAAGTCTGAGGCGCTTTTAAAGACCCTGTTTCGGGTGTTTATGTGCTCTGGCACATCAATCACACCCCAGACCATGAACCTTTGTATCTAGTCATGGGCTCTCTGCATTTAAAATGTTTCTGATGGCTTGGACCTTGCTGAACAAAGAGCCCCAAAGCACATCCTCCTGCCTCCCTGCCCCAAGCCCATCCATCCCCAAGCCACCACCCCAAATTTAGCCTCTCCATGAGGGGCACTGAGCAGTGGGCTTGTCCCAGGAATTCGGGCATTTTCCTCCCAGCATCGAAGCAAAGACCCAGGGGAGCTCCGTGTGTAAATTGTCACATGCATATATTTGCATATATCTGAATGCAAGAGGTAAGCTGGGAGCAATGTTTCTATTTCATGACGTTCAACCAGCTCTGCCGTCCGCATGCATGGGAGTGAGGAGCTGCACCGCGACAAGCACCGGGAGCCGCAGACACAGGGTTTAAGCCATATCCTTTGTGAGAGCAACTGAAGCCCTGTGGCCTTTTGCTTACAACGTGCCCGTTTGTCTCCGGACTGCCCCCCGAAGCTCGGTGCTGGGGCTCAGGGTGGCTGGGGTGAGGAGGGGAGCACAGCTCCTGCTCCAGTCCCAGGGCTGAGCCTTACCCTGCGGCACCGGTGCCACCGCTCCTGCCCAGCCTGAAGGGAACGCAGCTCGGGCTCGGGGGCCGGGGCCATCTCGGGGTTGCATTTTCCCTGATAACTTGCTATTTTAGCAGCCATTTGCTTATTTTTAGCTCCTGGCGAAGGCAGCAGGTACCAGAGTCCCTGCCCCATCCCAGCGTCCTCCCATCTGGGCAGGCGGGAAGGTAGGAGAACGGATACCGCCGGCTCGGGCTGAGTGTCTGTGGCTGGCGAAGGCAGAGCAGGGCTCTGCAGAGGAACACTTGCACCACGCTGGGTTGGACAGCGATTCAGTTCAAAACCAGAGCAGCTCAGAGCTCAGCCCCCTCTCCCCCCCTTCCATTGCCAGAATCCTCTTTCTTAAGTCATTTTCCCGTGTTACATCTTCACTTCCTTTGCATTTCCTTAGCGAGAAAACCCTTTCTGCTTTCCTCTCCTGTCACTGCTGCTGCCTTATTGCGATGGGGGTTTCACAGGGTGCAGGGAGAGCCGGCAAACCTGGAGGTGCAAACTGCAGACACTTGTTTGCTGGGTACTGCAGCCGCTCAGGCAAACATTCCTGCTGGTGTCAGGGACAGTGGAGCTGGCTGGGACCGGCTGCTCCAGGAAGGAGGGAATGAAACCTGCCCATAGAGAGCTGTGAGGTCTGAGTGATGCCACGTTGTGAAGCACTGCCCCTGGCGTTTTGTACCCAGCTGGTCAGGGTGAGATCCCCAGTTCCCTGCGGGACCCCATGGGCTCCAACACCCCAGGGCTGCAGGTGAACACAAGCAGAATCAGGGTCCTCTGTGCAATGTGGGTGTCCCAGGAGGGGGAAGCTCTGCCTGTGCGCAAAGGGAACTGTTTTGATAGCATCAGTGAGAAACAAGGGCTTCTTTCACTAAAACAACCTGAACTTGGAGGTGCGGCAGTGGCCGTGCCTCTTTAACGCTGTCGTCGCTGCCGCATGCTGTTCTCCACTTTGAACAGGGGGTTTCTTGTCTGCCCAGGGTGCCCGGTACCTTTCAGGATAAATCCTCTGCTGCAATCAGCCTCTCAGCATCCGGCCCACTGGAACGAAAACGCGAGGTCAGTGTTTAATTGGGCATATTCTTCCCTTTGGATCACAGCAGCCTTGGGCAGTGTTTGACACGGAGCAGATCACAGCAGCCCCAGGACTTACCTGTATTATCACATGGTTTGCAGAGGCAGAAAGTGCACTTGGTGCTGCATCCATCTCGATGTGAGCCGGGGCCGGTGAAGCCAGGCAGGGCTTTGCCACCGCTGCTGCTGCCTGCTGAGAAATCCAAATCCCCTCCGTGCTTCACCCAGCTCTGCGCAAAGGCTCTACCCAGCACGTGAGGGCTGTGCCGGGCCTGGCACCCTGCAGCATGAAAGCCAGGCAGATGTCGGTGCTCAGCTGAGCCAGGCACAGGGTCCCAATCCAATCACTTCCAGCCAGATCCAGTAACGAGCCCTGCACCGTCACGTACGGCTTCCAGATCCCACTGCCTGCTGCTGCTCCCTGTCAGAGAAATAAATCACTGCGGCCCTGTGGGGATGAGCAGTACCCAGGTCTGCTCCTGATGCATATCCAAGGGCAGGGGAGGGTGTGAGCAGAGCAGCACCGGCTTCACCACAGCCAGGGGAAAAGGGAAGCTAAAAGGTTTGCCAAGAGCCACAGGGCATGGCTGTGGCTGAGATAGAGCATCCGCCAGCAGCTGAGCCCATTATCCAAGGAGCAGAGCATCATTTCTGTGCGGTCGCAGTCACTGTTAGTAGTTTGCAGGCTGGTCTGTATGGTTATGACCATGTGTTTGTAAACGGGGTGTGTTTCTGCCAGCTGTTGCAGCTGCTTTTTCCTCTTCTATGGCAGGAGGAGCAGGCACGCAATAGGGCACAAAACCCTCTCCTTGCAGAGCTCTGCCTGCATGACATGGGCTGTGTGTGACCTGCCCCACAGCCCCAGCTGCTGTATATTATATTGCTGGATAGAGATTGCTTCAGCCGGGGTCGACGCTGGATGCTGGCAAAGTGAGAGTTACACAGTGGTGCTGATGGCAACACCATCGTCCTTGGGCTTTACTCAGCCATGGGGCATGTGGGGATGGCTGGAGGCATCGCAGAGACCTCTTCAGTGCAGCATGAGGGACGCCCCAGGCTCCTCTTTGATGAATGAGCCGTACCCTCGGGTTTCGGGTGGCGTGGAAGATTGATTTCTTGATTAAAGTCTAACGGGCGGTATAATTAAGGAAATCCTCCCAGTTCAGAAAGTCATTAGGAGATGATTAATTGGGATGAGCGGCCCGCGCATGGCTGCTGCAGCCCAAGGACCACAGAGTGGCTGAGCTGCTGGTAGACACCGGGCAAAGCCTGGGCTCACACCGCAAACCAGCCTGGCAAGCGGTATTCAAGATCCCTTTTACACTCTGTCCATTAGCAGATTAAGGCCTTTCACTTCAAAACACTTCATTAAATGAAATGGTCATGCTTCAGCTGCAGAGTCCCAGAAAGCCAGGGCTGGCTTTCCATCCCACACTGCTGCCCGTGGTGGGATCCAGCCCATGGCCATCCTTAGACACCCATAATGCAGTCCTGGCCACATGGCTCCTTTTCCCTGATAATCTCTCCAGTTCTTGCCTTTGTTTTGTTTGTGAGGAGGGCAGAAGCAGCAGCTGCTCTGAGGGTCTTCTTGTTGGCCTGCAGAGAGATGGCAGGTTAATACGGACATAGGGAGTTGAGGCTAGGGACTGGTGTCTGCATCACAAACTACTTCCATTCTTGAAATGGTAACTGGATTCCAAATTGTAGGTCTGTTAAATAGGTTGTGTGGAAAGGTCCCTTCACGTTAGAGAGAGGGGACCGTGCTTCAAGGCAGGAAAAAGAATTAGGGAAAATCAGTAATTCAGCCCGTCGGGGCGCACCAGCAAGAGTTATCAGCACATAATAGCAATTAACACACGATGTCTGGTGAGCTTTGCCTGGGAAAATCATTATAGATGGAGGAAACCTTGGTTGCACAGCTGCTTCAGTGGGTTCTTTGTAGCGTTCTGCTACACTTGATAATGAGATGTGGGTTAGGCCCAATGGCTGAGTTCCGAATGGGGAAGAAAACCTCATTCTGCATGTCAGTAATAAGAGTTTTCTTTTTTCTTTCTCTCCTGTTCCCCCCCTGCTTCCTTTAAGAGGGTAAATGGAGCCTGGAGAGCTGGAGAAGTGCCTGAGTAGCGCGCTCGCAGGGCTGTGGGGCTGAGGCACCTCCTGTTGTAGGGTTTTTTTATGGCCACACTGAAATTGTATTTAGATGGTTCTAAGTAATGGGCTTAAATGGACTTAACAAGGTGTGAGCACCCCAAGATCTTCCTTTCCCTTCCACAGCACCCTGCAAAGAGCACTAACTGGTGCTTGGAGCCCTGGATGCTGATCTGTCCCAGGCACTGATTGCAGCTTGCTCATTCACCTCCTCCTCTGGTGGAACTGCAGCAGGGAAGAAGCTGCCTTGCCTTGCCAGCCCAGCCTCCCTTGTGCCCTCTTGGGTTGTTTTTCTGTGTAAGCTGAGGAAAAGGAACAAAGTTAACTACTAGAGAGCAAAATTAAATCTACCGTGAAAGTGCATCACTCCAGCATTACATCCGCAGTCTCATCTTGCCCAAAGGAGAATGCAGTCTGGATGCTGCTGGTCGTGCTCTCAGGATGGAGCCCACATACACATTGCAAGAGGCAGATTTCTCGTGAGCTACTGGGGCTCTGGTTTCCACACCTTGTGAGGCAGCATTAAAAATTACTGCTGTGGGTTGTTGAGGTTAGGGGGGTTTCCTTCCCTCCTGCAGCAGTGAGGAGGAAGTGGGTCTGTGTCTATGGGTTTGCAATGGAATGAGCTTTCCCAATATCCAACATGACTTGAAAAAGAGGGGTTTCTGTCATCTTCCCCATGAGGAGCACAAGGAGCTCTCCATGTGTTTCTGTGCAACAGGTAAATCAAACCCACTGAATCTATCATCATTACCCACTCCTCACCAGAGCTGCTGTGCACTGCTTCAGCAGCACCCATGTGTTGTTTCCATCACTGTGGACCCTTTCAACCCTGCAGGCACCTTGCAAGCCACTCGCACCAGAGGCGCTTCAGACCATCAGCAGCAGGATGGATCTGGTGCTGGAATGGCTTTACTTGAGAAAGTGAGTGTGAGCTCAAGCGGCTCCAGGAGGTCCCCCACTGCCTCTGGTCCTATTTTCTGTCAGTCATGCAGCAGTGGGTTGGAAGGCAGCGGTTTATGTCCAGTTAACTCAATCAGAAGAGCATCACTTCATTCCCACTGCATTTCGCTGCTAGGTACAAAATGTCCTGGACCAGATGGAATTCTGCCCTGAAGCACTTGGAGAAGTAAAGGCAGTGCTGGAGGACAGTGAGCTGCCTGGTGCTGCCCAGCTCCACTGGGGAGATGAGTCTGCTTATCCCAGGCTGCTGTTTGATTCCTGAGGGAACAGGCTGTTTGAAGGGCTGCAAGTGTCCTGCTCTATCCCGTGCACGTTGGGTGCACACCACACCTTCCCCACGCAAATCCTTCCCAAACCTGGGAGGGAAGCCTGTGCCTGAGGAGCTGCTGCAGGGCCCCTTGGTTTGGGGTTGCTCTTGGGTTTCTAAGGACAGGGTTTATCCCACCGAGTGAGGAGAGCCCCCAAAGAGCTGTGATGGATGATGCTCCCCTCTGAGGTGCTCTGAGGCTGGTTAAGGCAGCAGGCATGGGGCAGGCAGGGATTTCCCTGCTGTCCGCTGGGCCTCATGTCTCTGAAAGCTTTAAACATACATACATAAACCCTGCATTTTCTGATTGCTCTTTCAGAGATAAATAAGGGTGGGAATGGAAAGCGACTACGTGGCCAGTTTGCTGATCAGCTGCAGCGTGGAGAAAGGTTCCTTTTGACCTCGTGTTGCATCTTACGCATATGCTGGAAGGAGAGGCCTGAAAACAAAATGACAGTAATCAGTGCAAGATGTGACCAAAGAAACACTGCCTCAAAAAGCTTGCTAAAGAATCCCTTGAATCACGAGTATGTGAGGGCCACTGGAGAAAGGGGGAAAATATGACAAAATATGGCTTTGGGTTGGGTTGGTTCTTTTTTAACAAGAGATAAAGCAGAATCCAACTGCACTGCACACCCCCCCAACCCCTGCACTCGCCAGTGGTTTAAAACCCACGGCACACGGTGAGCTGAGCCAGTGCAGAGCCCCACGTTGTGAGCTGTGGAACCAACAAGCAAGAATTCCCTTTCTTTAAAGCCGTTATGGACCATTTCACCCGAGCGCACTCCTGCATCTCAATGAAACATCACAAAGTGCAGGAGAAGGGGAGGGGGAAAAAAGAGACTTTTAAATCCTCATCAGCAAAGTGACTCACTGAGGGTTTGCTCCGTGACGGAGTAGATATAAATCCTGGGTGAGTGGTGGATTCAGGCAGCAAAGCAGCTGGAAAGAAGCTGAGGGCCGGTGGTGCCAGGGAGGAGCATTCGGGTGCAGCACTGCAACACCAGGGAGAGATCAAACTCGAACCCACAGACTGCAAAAGGACCTAATCCCAGTTGCAGCCTGCTTTCTCAAGGTCTTGATGTTCTGCTTCGGGGTGTAGGGTGCAGCATTTCTGAGATTCTTCCAAATTAAGGGACATGGCAGCAGGAAACCTGAGTATCTCCTTGGCTTTTTGCTGCCTTTTGCCTGATCTTGGAATACTACTGCAGAGTCTTGTGCTTTTAAGCCAGGAAACCAGGACCTTACATAAATGCTGAGAGCCACCCACCTCACAGGAGGGTGTTTGCTGAAAGGTGCTCGGTATGTAGTGAAAAAAGCTGTGTTGGAGGTAGGTGCCTACCTTGTCCAGGCAAGGATGGATCCAGCCTTGGGCTGGCAAGGGCTCAGGAGCTTCAGGTTCTACCTGGGCTGTTTAATGGCAGGTCTAGATAGGGCACAGGTCTACAGCACAAAAGGTAGCTAATGCTCACCAAACCCTGGCAGTGAGACAAGGGTGTATTTTCAGGCATCAAAGGTACGCTGAGATTCATACACCCAGCTGTGCTAAGTCCTAAATTTCTTACACAAAAAATGCCTATAATCTAACCAGTTCAAGAACTCCCCTAGTGCCAATGTACATGTGCAGGGAACAGAGTGCACAGCATCAGCCATCAGGGAGTAAATCTAGTTCAAACACAGCAAAACACAGCTCTTATGCTGAACTCATTAAATCTTTGGCTAAGCTAAAAAGGCAGAGTGAATAATGTTTTTAATATGCTCAAGAAACCCTCCACGTCAGATGAGATCAGGAGAAGCCATTAGTGAGGATGGACAGGGACTCTTCTCCTAACAAAGGCTGATGCTGAGCAATTACAATCCTATAAACAGAGCATTTGCTTCAAAACCTGAACAATTTACCCGGCATCTGGGGAAGCATCAGAACTTGGTGTTTAATGTAAAGGTAGATGGATTGAAAATAATTAGGACCCTTACAGTTTCACCCTTACTTTTCTACATTGTACTGGAGCCATTATATATTCAATGGGTTTGTTCTGCACTAATGGGAATGGTATCGCCAAACTCCATTTACACTCAGACACCAGCCTGCAGCAGCTTTGTACTTTTGAATGAAAGGTTAGAGATGAAGCTTTTTCTGAATATGCCCACTTTTATTTTTCATAACAGCCTAAAAAGCTGCTTGCTTTACAGATTAGATTCTTTTTCCTACACCAAATTGCATAAAACCCCCTGTAACTTAATATAACACCTAACACAGAGAGTTCCTGCAGGTTTTTATTAGCTCTTAACAGGGGAGGAGCATGTGAGTGACTCTCAAATACCAGTTAACCCTCAAAACACCACAGAAGTCCACAAGTGTTTCAATAACAACTTTATGGGGAGCAAAAAGAGGTGGGTCAACTTAGTCACCAACCCCTGCATCTGCCTCCAAGTACTTTCCCAGATTAGCTGTTAGGCAACTAGCAATATGTCTCCTTCATTTAATGTTGTGCTATAAATCCCAGCATTCCCTTCAAAGAAGTGAGTCCGTGCTGGGCTAGCAGTTGTCCTTGCTAGTAATGGACTCAAGCTGCAAAATTTGGATTCAAACCTCAGAGCTGTTTGGGTTTAGGATTTTAACTCGCCCGTTATAGAAATAAGAAACAGATGGCATTTGCAGGCCTGTTTGGACTCCACACTTCTCATAAGGTCAGTGTTGTTCAAGTCAAGTCAGATTTTAAGTCAGATTAATTTCTGTCCCTGCCTCCCTGCCTGTTGCACTAATGGCACGCAGCAGCACCAGGTCCCCCCGGGGCTGGAATCCTTAAAACACTAAGGATATTCTCTGTTCACCGCTGGTTCTGCAGGTGGTGTCAAGTTAGTGGCAATTGGGAGTGTTTGTAGACAGGGCCAGAAAGGTCCTCACCGCACATTTATACACCAAAGGTTCAATCTTTTTAGAACCTTACAGCTGAGGACGGCACGGTATTTCTTGTTCATCTAATAATGGTTCTGAGACACACGGAAGCGCACGGCTCGAGATATTCTTAGCAATTTACACCAAAAAAGCATCTTTATCAATTTATCAAGGAGCAGACTCCGCTCCTTGAGGCAGACCTGGCAGACTGATCCTGCTGGGATGGCTTCCCAAAGGAAGCTGGGGCTTTGTCAGCTTTTCAGATCAAGTCTTGATATCTTCCATTTGGAAGCATCGCTTCAGCTGGACAAATCACTAAATTCAGTATTGAAATAACAGGCTCAAGCTACATTTTGAAGGTCATATTAGAGTATCTAATAGTCCTGCCTGGCTTTCCAATCTAAATACCATTTAAAATAAGGCTGTTGAGCAAGGAACTGTCTCCGGTGGTGTACAACCCTCCATGGTTGGTTTGTTCTTGTGGATTGCTCACCAGTAACACAGAAATTCTGCCATCCCTTGGAAAGGGGAATTTCACCTGTTCATGATGGCTCCTGATGTGGAGATGACTTCAGCTGGAAAAAGGGATTTAAAAAGCATAGTGTTAAAGATTCACAGACGGGTGTTGTCTCAAGTGCTGTGCAACTAAAATACACACCAATAGATTGGCAAGTCATGGGCAAGATAAATCAGGTGCTGTTCACAGAGTGTCTATTCAACAGGCCTGAGCTTTTGTCATGGATACACAAAACTGCAGTATCTAGTAAGAAAACACTTTAATGTTGGTTGAGCCTAACTGTCAGACCAGCTGAGACAAGGGCAGTGCCTGGGGACACAGCAGCTATGATGCTGCAGGGAATAAAGAGCTAAGGAGGCCTAATGTTTGGTCTATAAAGGCTTCCAGCCTAATGTAGGATTAGTGGAAAGTAAATGGACTGCACATTAAAATTCATGAAGGAGTACAATTTAAGATCCATGAACAACAGGGCCACAATTATGCAGGGGATTGGGTTTTGTTTTTGTTTTTCCAGAGCTGGTGGAAGAAATGAAGTCATTGCCAAGACATGTGTGGCTGCCACGTGCTCTGCCCTTGTTGTGGGGTGCTGTGGACCCCCACAGTTGATGATGCCGAAGAGTTAAACACAGGGACCAGAGGAAATTGGGAAATGTGACCTCTGGTCTGTCAATTCACATCAAAAATACTTGAGTTGGGTTTTTGGTGGTCTGTGTGATAGGCCTGTTTGCTTGTCCTTGGAGCTCAGAGATTAGCCTCTGGCAAGGAGGAGCTTCAGTGCTGGTTGGGTCTAGCCAGATGTCTTAACCTGGAGACGTGGCACTTGGCATCTCTCACTTTGAACACCCTCTGTGACACATGTAACCTTGGCCAAGCCACTTAATCTTCTGGTGCCCAGCTCCCCCCTACAAAATGAGCTGACCCCAGACCGAGGCGTGTAAGGGATGAGGTTACTGCTGATATGGGAGGTGTGACAGCATCAGTGGTAAGGGATGGGAGATTTTCATACTTGCTTTTTTTTTGTCTTAATTAAGCTATATGAATCTGAGGTCCTTCAAAATGAGTCTGTGGGAGGAAATTACCCTGTAACCACCAGTAAGCCTTTAACTGCAGTATGTGGTGAGGGCTATAGGAAGGGAAGGGGGGCAATGGATGTCTCCACCACCATCTAATTCTGGGAAACATTGAGGAGATCTGGCTTTTTTAATGACTTATCATGAGAAAAGGTCATGCCAAGGGTTAATTCTTCACCCCATGCTCCCCTCCATGAGGGCAGAGGCTGGGAAAGCAGTCAGTTGCTTTTATTCTCTGGTCTTAATATAGAACAAAAGAGTAGCATTTTGTCCTAGATTTAACAGTTGGGGAAATAAAACTACTCTGGGTAGAAGGAGATGCTGCCATATACAAGAGGACAATTCCAGGATAGTTCAGGACATCTGCTTATTTTACAGTCACAGAAATACATTTACATCACAGCCATGGTACACTCTAATGGGAATGTAGAGCCTAAGTGAATTATTCATTATTTTGCCTATTTGATAAGGAAGTCAGAAGAGAAATTATGTCTAATATACAAAAATAGATTAGAAGCCTCCCATGGGTTGTAAGAGAAGTGCAAGCATGAGAAGGTCTTAAAATAGCCATCAGCTTTCATAACTACAGGTATAAAAGGCCTTGTATTAGTGAAATCCTTCAGTTGGAGATACAGAGAGACAGGTCTTGTCCAAGCCTGGTGGATGTTTCTGCCTTGATGGCTCTCAGCAGCTGGGCTGTCTGCTAACTGCCCATAAGTAGCTGCCTGCCTTCATCTTCTGAGGTGAGCGTGGGAAGAAAATGTCCCAATTTAACATGAAAATCTCAGGCACCATTTAAAGATTGAGGCATTCTCCAGTCTCCCCTACCCCAGTCTCCGGGGAGACTGTTCCCATGCCATTCTGCATGTATATTTCTGTACAGGGGATTTCAGTGATCCAAGAACTGCCTGAGGATTGCTGGAAAAGCTTTTTTAAAACCACAGAGAGTGCACATCTTCGGCAGTGGCTTTGTACAGGCGTCACTGAATTGTTTCCAATATTCAGCTCCTCACCTGTCTGGTTTGTGAGTACGGGCTGACGGATGGACGGATGGATGCGCCGTGTTCTGTGTGAGAATGCAAACAGCTGAGCCAAAGCCTAATCCTCCCGCCAGCCTGTGACCTTTTTATTGAGCCATGCACCCGGCAGGAGCAGCGATCATTCATGTGTATGGCCCCAGAAACAGCTGCAGAGCTGACACTGCAGTTAAATTTAAAAAGGGTGATGCCTGTGGACGCGTGAGGGTGGTAAATGAACAAAATCAATTGCTAGCCTGGCGTAGACCAGCTTGGGAGGAATGAAAACCCCAGGCCTTTAAGAGTAACATTTCAGGCTTGCAGTGAGTATGCCAGGTCTCTTGGACTGAAGACAATAAGGTTTGTGCAGAAATGTTTGCAGAACGGGGACACAGAGACCCGAATCCATGACTGTGGTTCACTGTATTGTCAGAGCTATTGCTGCGGCCATGCGCAGGCAGAGCTATGGAACCCTCAGCGCTGCTGGCTCAGGAAGGAGTAAGGGTTATAGCTTCAGTGCAAGCTGTGCAGGGCTGTCTGGCCAACAGCAAGTGGAACAGCAATTGCTGTAGCAGTTCCCTTACCCTTTGTGCTGGTGGCAGCTAAGTGAGATCTGGCTGAGGAGCTTCTACAGAGGCTGTGTCATGCACAGGATTGCAGCTGAGATGTGCTTTCATGGTAGACTGACACTGCAAATCCTCTCCCAGCACAGAAATACTGGTATTTCATGCTGGCAGAGCAATTCCTAACCTGGATCTGACCATACACTGTCTCTTGCCACCTGCTGAACAAAATAAGCTAAGTCAATAGAAGTGCAGATAGCTGCCAGCGCTGTATTTCCTGCAGCCTTTTTCAGCACAAACCTGCGAATGCAGTTATGAGTAACCTGGCTATCCTGGCAGAAGGTTGCTCTCTAGAAATTGCTGTTTTCCATGAAGATAAACACAAGGAAAACCTCTTCATTATGCAGGAGAAGGGCTAAGGCAGCCGATTCTCTCTTCAAAAAGAAGCAGTTTTTAACAAGCAGAGCAAGATTTGAAACGAAACTTGTCAATTTGTAAATGTTTTGTAGCACGGCACTGCAAGATAGCAGATGGAGGTGTAAAAGGGCTTTGTTTTTTTGCTGTGTCTAACACCTTCTTTCTACAGCGCTCATCCTCTGCTTTAAGAATAACGCTTCCTCAATAATGACTCACAAGCCAGTGCCACAAAAATCCTGGCTGTCAGAAGAGCTGCTGGTTGTCTGACAGGAGTGCAGCTTGTCGGGAACATTGGTTCATTCTGCCTGTCTGGACTGAAGTCACAGCTCGGGGATCTTCCTTCTAGAAAGTGGCCCTACTCAGAGATTCCAGGCACAAGGCAATTATCTGCCTTCACTCGCTCAATGTAATTAATAGATGTGGTTTTCTTCACAGGCACCATGGGATGCCGTGTGCAGCATGGAACGGACCACTTTGTCCAAGGCAAAGGCAAAAATATTCCACAGGAAGTCAAGCCTTTCCTCTGGGAAGATGGATAAACCTGTGGTGTGCAAGTAGGGGCTGGAATATTCCCCATATCCTACTACATCTCTGCTAACCAGGAAAAACACCCTCTCCTCCCAAGGGCAAAACAAGACATCCTCAGGAGTAATCCAGCACAGCAAGCTGGCAGACATACAGCCCTCTGTCAGCCCAAAGGATCTGCAGTTATGTGTAAAGCTAAACCTTAGGAAAAGAGCAATTTCAGTCTCCCTGGCAAACCTGAAAGTAACCATGCGGCCCTGCGCAAGGCAGTTACTGACAGAGCAGCTGCATGGGTCCAAATGCCTTTTTACAGTTATTGGAGCAGGGAATTGTGGTAGGATTACTGGGTTTTCCCTCCAGCCCTGCCTTTGATTTGTGGTGTGTGCAGACCCCTTAATTTGTTCCTGTTTTGCCCATCTGTGAAACTGAGATAAGATCACAAGGGAATTGTAGCGTGTGATTCATTAATGTTTATTAGACAGAGGGAAATCCTTAAATGAATGGCACGGTATTCCAGGAGCACAAAGTTCAAGACTGCAAAGAGGTTGATTAAAACCAAATTTGCTATTCCCAGGTTAAGAGGACAAAAAGGAAATTGAAAAACCTTACCTGTCTCTGTGCCTGCCAGAAGCAGTATGTGACTTAAATAAAATCAAGCAGAATGTGCAAGCCTGTATGCATTCATGCAGACCTATATATCCATGCAAACACTTACCAGTAAATGTACACCAAAAAGGGTAATGAAGTGTGAAGTTTCCAGCTAGATACAATACAGCAGTGTATGTGATCACCATTAACTAGGTGAGTTATTAGTGGCAACACGGCATTTGTACATTGTGAGGCAATAAATATGCTTTCCTAAAGGGATGTAACAACAAGTAGTGTATTGGCACATTCCATTATGTACCTGAATGAACAGAGCTCTAGACTGCTTACAGTAATCTCGCTGCCAGACTGACATGGTTTTCATGCTTATAGAGGAGTGTTTAAGTTATTTCAGGTAATTGCTGCTGGAGAGCCTCAGGGAGAAATGGCAGATTTATACACTTTAGTGTTATCCAAAGTAGGAATCTGCATGTTGCAAGAAAAGACCCATGTGCAAATGATTTGTCAGTAGCCGATGGACAGTTTATGCACTCTTAGAGAAGGGATTCACCCCTAGAGAAGGGAATCTTTCTTCTGTCAGATTGTTGCAAACATCTCAAAGCAATAAATCCCGAGATACAACATCAGGTATCTCTCCTAGTTGTGGTACTGTAATGACACAGTTCCTGCAATGCTGTTTTATCTCTGGCTACTTCAGAAATAAACGGCAGAAAACCAGCTTATCTATCTGCCAGGATTTTACAATGGCAGTCTGTAGAGAGGCCAAATGAATACTTACAGGTTAGACATACCTCAGAGCAGCTTCCAGTATCTGAAGGGGGCCTATAGGGATGCTGGGGAGGGACTCTTCATTAGGGACTGCAGTGACAGGACAAGGGGGAACGGGTTCAAACTGAAACAGGGGAGGTTTAGATTGGATCTAAGGAAGAAATTCTTTGCTGTGAGGGTGCTGAGGCACTGGAATGGGTTGGCCAGGGAGGTTGTGAGTGCTCCATCCCTGGCAGTGTTCAAGGCCAGGTTGGATGAAGCATTGGGTGGCATGGTTTAGTGTGAGGTGTCCCTGCTTATGGCAGGGGTTGGAAATGAATGATCTTAAGGTCCTTTCCAACCCTAACGATTCTGTGATTCTAAGTTGGCAACGTTGAGGACTGATGTAATATTTTCCAAGCTTCAGAGTGCATTGCAAGCGCTCAGCCCTCACAGTGATGCATGAGCCTTTAGGTAAATGTTCTTCCTGATGTGTCAGTAGAAATTGAGGTGATTGATGGTAACCACAGTCAGTAGGTGGCCTAAATTCAGTCATGGTATGATGACAAATTCACTGTGTGATTCTTGTCATTGATATATAGCTTGAGTGTGAAACATCGACAGACACAGGGTTTGTAAGGGAAACAAACGTTATGACATAAACCAAGACACAGTGCAAACACTCTGCTGGAGCAGGAAAGGGATTTCCCAGCTGGGCACTAGCTGGGAAGCTGGACTGCAGGCTGGTGTAAGTTGAATGGACATCGCTTGCCACCTTCAGGCCTTATGTGAACTCACAGGCGTTGCTAGAGAGCTGTGGCCTTTGATCTGGCCTCAGGCAGCAGAAACAAGCGTCCTCAGTGTGGTAAACCACAGAGACTTGTCATGTAAGGAGCCGTTTTCCCTCCATCGTGTCTCCTCCCCACACCCTGTCGATGGTGAGGGGCTATTTTACCCGTGCAGGGGGAACATCGCCTGCGTGCAGTTTGGTCTGGGGCCTGTAAGGACATGGGAGAGGGAGTCCTCATCAGGGACTGCAGTGATAGGACAAGCCGTGATGGGTTCAAACTTCAACAGGGGACTGCAGGTTAAATACAAGGCAGAAGCTGTTCCCTGTGAGGGTGCTGAGGCGCTGGCACAGGGTGATGGCCCAGAGAAGCTGTGGCTGCCCCATCCCTGGCAGTGCTCAAGGCCAGGTTGGACACAGGGCTTGGAAGCAAGCTGNATGGCCCAGAGAAGCTGAGCTGTGGCTGTCCCTGGCAGTGCTCAAGGCCAGGTTGGACACAGGGCTTGGAGCAAGCTGCTTCAGTGGAAGGGGTCCCTGCCTGTGGCAGGGGTTGGAGCTGGAGGAGCTTTAGGGTCCCTTCAACCCAACCCAGGCTGGGGTTCTATGATTTTACACCGCAGTTCAATTGCACCAGGTCTGAGGTCCTGCGCTTGGGCGAGCCAGAGGCAGCCCAGAGGAGAGGTGCCTCTGGCTTCCTTGCCTGGGCAACGTCCCTCGGAAAGGAGCGAGTCCCAGTGCGAAAAACCGCAGCAGATTTGGGGTAAAATACAACGATCTTGGCTAAGGGCGAGCCCCCGCCGCGGAGACGGGGGCGTGGCCAGCGTTGAAGGGCGTGGCCACGTGGGGCGTGGCTTAAGCAGGCAGCAGCAGTGATGTCATCACGTGCGCGTCGGCGCCGCATCCGTGCGTGTTTCCGGGTCGGGGTTGTGTTGTGCGGAGCGGGGGTTCCTTGGGCCCCGCTGCTGCCATGGCCGGATCCAGCTTGCCCATCGGCAGGTACCGCCGGGCGCTGGTGGAGGCCGTGAAGGAGCAGCCCTTCCTCATCGTCACCGGCGAGACGGGCAGCGGCAAGAGCACGCAGCTGCCCAAGTACCTCTTCGAGGCAGGTAACGGCCGCGGAGAGGGGAAGCCCTTAAGAGCCCCCTCGGCTCTGCGGCCTCGGCCCCGAGGCGTGGGGATGGGCGCAGATACCGGCGGGTAACGCGGCTGTCACTTCGCGGGGGCGCGGCCTCCGGCTGGGCCGGGCCCTGCCCGTGGCGTGTGGTGACTGGAGGTGACTTGATTGGGGTGGTTCAGCCTGGACAAGAGAAGGCTCCTGAAGGGGAGACCTGAGAGCAGCTCCAGGGCCTAAAGGGGCTGCAGGGAACCTGCAGAGGGGCTTGGGACAAGGGCCTGTAGGGCCAGGCCAAGGGCAATGGCTTGAACCTGCCCCAGGGGAGACTGAGCTGAGCTCTGAGGCAGAAGCTGTTCCCTGTGAGGGTGCTGAGGCGCTGGCACAGGGTGATGGCCCAGAGAAGCTGTGGCTGCCCCATCCCTGGCAGTGCTCAAGGCCAGGTTGGACACAGGGGCTTGGAGGAAGCTGCTCCAGTGGAAGGGGTCCCTGCCTGTGGCAGGGGTTGGAACGGGAGCAGCTGTAAGGTCCCTTCCAACTCAAACCAGGCTTGGATTCTATGATTGATTAAACCCTTTAAAAAAAAACCTCAGTCCATATATGTGTTATGTTGGTGCTTGTGTATAAACACACTCTGAGTGGCACTACTCAGTGTCCCTGGTCTCCCCATTTCTCCTATAGGCCTTGCCAAGCATGGAGCCATTGGTGTCACCCAGCCCCGGCGCGTTGCCACCATCTCGGTGGCGCAGCGGGTGGCCGAGGAGATGGGCTGTTCTCTGGGCAGTGTTGTTGGGTACCAGGTCCGCTTCGATGACTGCACCAGCAAGGTAGGGCTCTGTGTTCCTGGCCCTCTTGTCGTGGTGGGGTCAGTGGCTGTGGCATGGCTATGGAGTGGTACAGCCCTATTGCCTCTCCTGGGGCTTTGCACACGGAAGGTCTCAGCCTTGAGAAGCCGTCTGTCCAAACTATGGGAAAGCTTCAGTTAATTTTTTTTTTTATATATATATATCTGATATAATTCATTTGATTTAATTTTTTGAACACATTACAAGTAAAACCTTTCCAAACTCCTCTGATCTCAATGTATGTTGTGGGCAAGTATGTGATCTCTGTAAAAGTGTTTGCTTTGAAGGAAAAATTCAAGATAACAGCTGAATGTCTAATTAAACCTTTCAGGATACTGCCATCAAGTATATGACAGATGGCTGCTTACTGAGGCAAATACTGGTAGACCCTCTTCTTAGCCAGTACAGTATCATCATTTTGGATGAAGCCCATGAGCGGAGCCTCAGCACTGTGAGTGTCACCTTATATCTGTCTTTTTGGGTTACTCTCTCTTTTACTCAGGTCTCTTTATACCCTTCTTTGACTTCTGCACAGTCACAGAATCATGGGATAGTTTGGGTTGGAAAGAACCTTGGCTGACTTCACATGGATGTGCTTTAAACTTTGCTGTCCTAAGGCAATGGAAGTGCTGCTGTGTTCTCTCTTTATTACATGCTGCATGATCTGAAAATAAGATGTGTTGTGTAATCCTGTTGGAATTGTTGTAGCTGTTGTTGCATTTGAAAGCAGTTAAAACTTGGTTGGCTGTTGGATACTTTCCCCAGATTTCCAGGAATTTTAAGCCAGCACAGGGAACACAAGTTTTCTAGAATCCTAATATAAAACACCCCAAGCCACACACGGACAAGCAAACCCCTAAAACATCTTTATCACTGTAAGGCCTAATGTTTCTTAGGGTGTGTATGTGCCTGTGCAAAGAGATTAAGGCTTTCATGTTCACGGAAGTATCTAGGCTGACCTAAGTACCGAAAGCTATCAAATGTCACTCTAACCCTTCTGTGGCAAGTGAAGTGGGACTCGAGTCACTCAGTCCTTAATAGATTATGTTGTGGGTCAAACAGCCTACCAGTTCAGCAAATAATCAGCCAGTCCAGCTGGGGAAAAAGGAAAATGCTTTCTGAATCCCAGTTCTGTCCTCAAGCATCTGAGGGTATTGCAAGTAATTGAGCTAGGGTGATGTAAGAAGTTGCTGCTCCTTCACCTGTATCTAAGAAGATTTTTAATCCAGAGCTCTGCAGAGTAAACCAGACTTGCTGAAGTCATAACAATAAATAGTGCAGCAAAGGAGGGTGCACACTCAGTCAGGTAACGTTATGCTGGACAGAGGTGATGGCTTTTTTTAAATGGGTCTTAGGTAACTGCTTGCAAATGGCTTGAGTGTGAGAGTATAAAAATGAAACCCAAAGGATTTTAAGTTGCACTGATTGTGCTTATAGAAAGTGAGGAGAGCTGATAAAATATAATTACCTTCTAGAAACCAATTTGTGTGCTTACAAGCCAGGCAGGGGATGTGTATGTATTTTCTGAGTGCTTAGGCCCTGCAAATGTGATTTTCTGTCTTTACTATACTAGCAGGATAAAATTAGTCCCTTCCAAGTTCATCAGGCACTTCTAAGTAAACTGGGGCACTAATAGAAGTTATTTCTGGTTTTCTGTCAGGATATTTTATTTGGTTTGCTGAAGAAACTATTTCTACAGAAGAAACCACCAGACAGGAAGATTGCAATGAAGGTGGTGGTGATGTCAGCCACCCTAGAGGTAGACAAGCTCTCGGAGTTCTTTGGACACTGTTCAGTGCTGCATATTCCAGGAAGAAGTTATCCTGTCAAGTCGATATTCTGCAACCTGCTCAGCCCCCGGAACACTGGCAGCCAGGCGTATGCTACAGAGGTCTGGCCTGGTTTACTTTGTTTCTGTGTTGTGTTCTGGTATGGTTATCATATGTGAAAGACCACAACAATTAGCTGCTATATTGCTGTGTTCGTAGCATTTCTGCAGGTATAGGAAAGAATTAGTACTATGAGTTTTAGAGTGAGATTCCAGCTGTTACTGACTTATTTGTTGTTTCAGGCTGTAAAAGTGACACTGGATATCCACTTAAATGAACCAGAAGGTGACATCTTGGTTTTTCTGACAGGTGAGAATTTTTCTTTCAACAACTGATGGCTATTCCAGGTGAAGCTTGACACTGCCAGCAAAAACCAAAAGGACAGTCTTTCCAATTACTGTCAAGTTTGTCTCAGAGCAGTAAGTAGAGAAGGGAAAGTTGCAGATTGGCACACAGAGTCCTGTGAAGTGACAGTTTTCAGAGTATGTTTAAGTATATCCATGTCTATGAGATCAGATAAGAAGACATTAACTTAGAAATCCTTTCTTCCTATGCCAAATTTACTCTGTGTTGTCCATGTTGGCTATCTTATTTTCTTGCTAATTCTGGAAGGGAAAATTTCTTTAGCTGCAAAGCCCTATATCAGTGTATGGGCCAGGCACTTACTCATCTTTGAAGGAAAAGCCTTGGTGAGAGATACTATGGTAAGACTGAATGTCACCTCCCTATCTAACTCTCATAAATAGTCCTTTCTTCTTGTAATTGTATTGATGATTCTTGCAATATTGGCAAACCAGTCTTGTTTCAAGATGCTGCAAACTAGGAAGTCGGAGTTGCAGCTACATAAGGTGTTTTAATGCTCTTGTGTGTTTTTTAGGTCAAATAGAGATAGAAAGAGCTTGTGACTTACTTTTCAAGAAAGCAGAATCTATTGATTACCGGTATGAAGTATATGATCGATCTATTGAAGGCCTGCTTATCTTACCGTTATATGGGTCAATGTCAACAGGTCAGTGCATGACATCATATGGAACTTGATATCCATAAATGTTAACTGCAAGAGTTGTTATAAATAGTATCCTAATAAAGTATTTGTTTTGTAATTGGAAAAAAGTGGTATTCATTAACCCATTTGTTACAATACTGTAGCACTATGGGGTTTTTTGTCATGTTCATAAACTTATCAAACTTTAGCCTTCTGTGTCCTGGCACAGAATCCTCCAGATAAAATTCATGTCCACTGGAAGTGGCATTGAGGTCTCCAGCTTAGAAAGGGGATATTGTTTAACTAAAACTTTAGATGTCCTATTTAAACACATTTTATTTTATATGGGAAAGATATTACCAGCAGGTTTTTTGTGATGAGAGTAGACCTGTAAGGGAAGATAGAAGTAGTTGCATGTCACACAATACAAGAAAGTACAGGTTATCAGAATGAGTCTGTTTTATTTGGCAGCAATACCACAGTTGGTTTCAAAGAGTTAAAGACAAAGGCCTTTTGACCTTTACTGAGCACAGACACTGTGTTTTCAGATGAACTTTAGTGTGGTGTTTAAATGTGTGGGTGTGGGATGTAGAATGTCAAGAGATTGAATAAGTGTTCTAAAGAGCAGGACAACAGTTTCTGTGTGGAAGTACTGCTGAGAGGAAAAAAGCTGGTAATGATCAGCAGAGAGGGAGCAAAACTTTTACCTTCTTGAATGAGCAAAATGAGAAGTTGCCTAAAAGAAAGGTGTAGCCTCTTCCTTCCTCCATGATAGGTGTTGGATTTCTGACCGAGTGTGATATTTTGTTGATTTATTTAGTGGCAGTTTCTAAGAGGCCGTTGTATTTGTATATTTTTAGATGCACAAGAGAAATTTTTAATTAAAGAGTTTTTTATATTTTTCAAGTACTGTAAGTGAGAAAATTTCAGGGGAAAGCTGAATTTCCACTTCCTCTTTTTTGTTCTTTGGAAAGGCAAATGAATTAATAGAAACTGCACATGCTGCTTTGTTACATGTTAAAATAAGACTTGCTGGACACACTGTGGGTTTAACTGAATCTTCACCTTCACTTGCTCCGATTGTTAAAAACCATCAAATCCCTTATGAACATTAAGACCATCTTGTTTGTTTTTCCTAGCTGTGGGTTAGGAAATATCTAAGAGAGTTGGCCTTTTTTGATGTCAGAATCTTGATTTGTCAAGCAGTAAAGAAGATATTCTTTGATTTCTGGTACATGCTAAAGTAGAACCAAATCTGTATTTTAGGATGTTGTGTGATTCACTTCTGATCTTATTCAACTGACTTTCACTAAGCATTTGAGTTTGTGCAGCGTTAGAGGTACAGTTTGAAAGCAGCACATTGTAACATAATGTTCTTTGACTGACCAACTGTCATTTTAGATCAACAGAAAAGAATATTTTTGCCAGCTCCCAGAGGCATTAGAAAATGTGTGGTATCGACAAACATTGCTGCAACATCTCTGACGATTGAAGGAGTCAGGTACTGTTTCCTATTCTTCCTAAAATTTCCTATTCTTCCTAAAAGCTGTAACAGGGAATTCAGAAAGTTCTACTAAATTTGAAAAGACATACCTGAATTCCTTCCACTACTAGGCCTGCCCAATGATTACCTGTTACCTTTTTTTGTTTGTGTAGTGAATAATAAAGCCCTTGATAGTATTATGTAGTCTTGCAGATGGCTGATATTGTTGGACCCTAATATGAAACCAAATCTCAGCTCCTTTAAATGAACATAGTCTCCTTGGGTGCTGGGAGGTGTTATCTGTATCATCCTATAGACTGAACCATTGCAGGGCTGCAGCTGAACAGCAAAGTGCAGTGACCTGTTTGCAGCAGTTGTAGGGTTAATGTGTTCTCGCTTTGATTACGTACATGTGGCAGTTACCTGTCTGTCTCATGAGACCTCTGTTGTTTTTATCTCTGACAGAGTATGAATCTTTTTCAGATATGTAGTAGATAGTGGATTTGTGAAGCAGTTGAATCATAACCCCCGAGTTGGCTTGGACATACTGGAGGTGGTTCCTATTTCAAAGTAAGTTTTAAAAAGGTTGCATGTTTGGCGCTTCTTGAAGTTGCACTGACAATACAGTGTGTTGGATGATCTTTGAGATAAAAAAGGGCTGTGGGGTGGCTTTGAGGCTCCATAATTTAAAGCCTTGTTTGCTGCTAAACAGAAAGTGGTTCAGGACACAAAATTTTCTGTAAGTTACAGGCACGAAGAAGGAATTGACAATGCATTGTCTGTAGTCTGAACAGTGGCTCACGTGTTATCCTCTGTTTGCTGAATACAACAGTCTGATTCAGAGAAGCTGAAAAAAAATCTTCCCTTGTACAGAAATGCTTCTTCATGCTCCTAGTTCTTGTATAGCTGGAGTTCTCAGTTGCTGCACAGTGTAATATATCTTCCATCTGCAAATATAGAAATTGCTATTGGATAATAACTATTTTTGCTAGAAAATTAGAAATCAGAAATATTAGAAATATTAGAAAATTAGAAATAGCAAATAGAAATTGCTGTTTGGATAATAACAGAAGGGATCAAGAGTTTGTTTTTTTTTCCCCTGCTTTTTTGATTGGAAGGAGCGAAGCAAAGCAGCGAGCTGGCCGAGCTGGCAGGACATCATCTGGAAAGAGCTATCGGCTGTACAGCAAAGAATTCTGGGAGCAGTGTATGCCTGATCACACTGTGCCAGAGATCAAGAGAACCAGTCTGACATCTGTCATCCTGACCTTGAAGTGCCTTTCTGTGCATGATGTCATAAGGTAACCTCCATGGAGGGGGGATTAACATTTTCTTCCTGTCAGCAGCAAGGCAGCACAGGTTCCAACAGCCTGTTGGCAGGAGGCAGGGTTGCCTCTGGCCGACTGTGGCACTTGGATACAATCAGCTTCTCTGCTGTTCTCCCCAGTCATTAATGCCAGATTGGATCCTGAGCTCAAGTTCAGTTTGAGGTTCTGTTAAAACTAGCTCCTTCTCGCCAAAATTAAACAGTTAATAGTGTTCCATTGAAATGCCCATGTTTTATATCCCAAAAGCTTAATTTCTATGGAATTGTTAGAATCATACACATGCAGAGAATGCAGTCCATCTTTGCAAGTGCCATGCTGGGATTTGTCATTGTAATTCTTTAGCTTGAGGCTGTACATGTAGTTACATGCCCATATGCTGAAGATGCTCATGTGCACTTGGGTCACAAGCCTGTCCTGGAAGTTTAAAACAATATTTTAATAAATATGAAAACTAACAAGGCTTTTCCGAGTCTGAACAGTGACATTGTTATATTTTGTGGTTTTTAATCTTACTTTTTACTATAGATTTCCCTATTTGGACTGCCCTGAAGAAAGGCATATTTTAGAAGCTCTCAAAGAACTTTACCAGTGTGATGCTATTGACAGGTAAAAAAGGGGTATAGTCTCTACAAGAATTTAATGGTTTAACTGGTGTTAGGGAGTTGTTCATGTGGATTAAAGTACTTCCCCCAGCAGTAGAATATGTTTCCTTATTAGACCAGGAAGTTAACAACTCTATTTTAATATACTGTCTGTAAAATTAAGGCTAGAGTCTGGCTTAGGACTTGGGAGGTACAGAATAATTTCTGCACATTGTCCTGGAGTTCCTGAGTGACCTCAGACAAATTACCTCAGCTCTGTGCACTGTAGTTCCTGACAGCAGATCCCAGACTGTTGTGATGAAGGTGCTTAGGCACTAGCTGTGAAGGCCATCCAAGAGCACAGGACAGGAAGTGAGATCTTATCCTAAGCTTCCAGGAATTCTTCTTGGGGAGGGGGGAAAGAAATAAATAAATTAAACCCCTCTTAATCTTAAGCATCTGATTAAACTTACAGAGCTGGGTTTGCCTGCCATGGAGCAGGTATAAGTAAGCTGCAGAAAAGTGAAACATTCTTCTGCTAGTGACATTTGCTTCATGCCACCAGCACCTACCTTGGCACACACAGGCTGCAGTGTTGCAACAGTCCAGAGGGAAATGCTTCTTTCGTGCTCTTTATCAGTATATGGTGGCTGGCATTGTGTATGCACATTCCCATTTATGTTTAAACACAGTTTTCTTGAATCTGGTATTTGAATCCTTTTTTTTTCCCCCTGGGATAAGGAGAGGCCACGTGACAAGACTGGGTGAATTCCTAGTGCAGTTTCCCCTCCCTCCCAGCCTGACCTGTGCTGTCATAAAAGCTGCTTCTCTTGACTGTGAAGACCTGCTGCTTCCCATAGCAGCCATGTTGTCTGTGGAAAACGTCTTTATTCGTCCAGGTAGGAAGCCCCTTATCCCAAAGCACAGCCTTGGTTGGGTGGGGAATTGTGCTTGGACAGGGACATCTCTGTCTAACCAGGCAATGGTCAGGCAGCATGCATGCTTCACCTGGAGACCTGCAGCTTCTCCCTGGTGCTAATAGTTTGGGGGGCCACAGTATCTTATAGGTGAATCTCAAGGTTATAAAGCAGGTACTGATTCTGTATTTTGAACAGCGGTAGCACAAGCCTTTACTTCAGTGTAAGGATACTGCTGTCAAGGAGCAAGTTTGTCTCAGCTGGGCCCAACACTGGTGAGAGACATTAAATGAATGCTTTAAACAACACTTACGTTACAGTGTGAGGAAGTGTCTTCAAGTGCAGTGCCTTGTCTCCCACAGTACATTGTAGCAGGCATAGAGAAGAGTGGTAAGTTTAGAACAAACACATAATGGTTCTTTGCCCGAATGCTTTTATAGCTCTCTGTAGTCTTGGAGTCAGGGCACACTGGACACTAGGAACTGTACAACAGCTGTTCCAATGACTTCAAAATAGCATGGAATTGGGTTGCATTTGTCCTGAGGCTGTGAGCTGTAAAGCAACATATGGGTTGAATGGATTGCTGAGAGGTTGGGGGGGGAGGGATAGGAAACTGTGTCACAGGAGGAAAAGAAAAAGAAAACCCACCAAAAAAAAACCCAACCACAAAAACCCTCCTAAAGCCCCACCAAGAAAAGCCCACCAAACCCCTCCAGAAATCCAGACTGCACTACAGCAGATGTTTTCCTGTTGGTCTAAGTACAGACAACAGGGACTGATTAATGTTCTTGATGAATGGGGTTGCTCCCTCTGAATTGACTTCTCTGTTCAATAACTCTGTTTCTGTTCAATAACTCTGTTTAACCAAATAAACCTGTGAACTTACTGTGAGAAGCTCAACATTGACTCAACTTCTAGTGTTTTTCTAGATGGAAAATACAATTCTGCTGTGGTTCCAAGCTAGCATCTCACTAGTGCTAAACTCACTCTCTTATTTCCTCCTTACTACCTTCTTTCCCTTACTGTCTGCCTCCCTCTTTCCCCTTCAATGTGCTACATATAGTCTTTGTAGGTAGCATAGCCTTTGTGGGAGACCTTTGTCCTTTCTAGTCACTCATTGGCTTTTGTCCAGTTATCTCTGTAGTCTATTAACTGTGCCCATTAGTGCAACAGCTAAAGACACTGCTGACAGTACTGATAGCCTGGATTCTGCTCTCGGGTCTTTGCCATTCCCACGAATGTGCATTTGCTTTCCCATCCTCCATCTGGCAGTATGCCCATGTTATCTGTTCATCTAGCTAACGCACAGCATGCTCGTTGCTCTCCAGCAACCCTGTACATTAGGACACAGACACAGAGACTCCCATCCTGAAGGCACTTGCTCATGTGCAGTATGTATATGAAAAGGGTTTCTTAGTTTGTTGGTGTTATTTTTAATACCCACAAACTTTTGGCATTGTCTGCAGGACTGCAGCAACAGGATGCATTTGACTTTGCTAAGATCTGAAAGTTCTGTTCCTCTCTGCTAAGAGGAATAGGTAGCTCTGGGGACAAAATTCTTTTGGTATTTAGAACTTGAAGTAACACTTTGAAAATGTTGCTTTTGCCTGGTAGATTCCCAGCATTTAGTGAAGGTAAATTCCCCCTAAACTCACAGGTTGCATTTTTAATAGTCTCATATTTACTTAAGATTTCCATTACTGTGTCACTTGAGTACGAGGACAAAAGCAGAGTTAAATAGATCAGATTGTGCTTTGATGGGGTGGTTTCAACAGTCTTGTGTTTCTCTCAGGACAAAACTTTCACTTGACCCCTGTGAGCTGTTTGTTTCAGGTCACTGTTCTGTCATCTTTCCATGTCAACATCTGAATTGATTTCTTTCTAAGAGACTGGAATTCTTCATCTCTAGTGCTGAGTGATGAAGTTAATCACAGATTTATTAGCATATACCTGTTCTTGTTCAGTAGTGGTAGAAGGAGGAAGAACTGTAAATGCAGCTGCAGAGGAGAGACAGATACAAAAATAACATGAAAGGAGCCAAGGCTGTCAGACACACTTTGGAGGAGTGCTAATAGAAAATTAAGTAGGGGTGATAAATAAAAATTACTTTGCTAATGTGAGATGTAATTTACTTCCATAGGTGATCCTCAGAAACAAAAGGAAGCTGAGCTTCAACACCAGGAACTTTCCTCACAAGTGGGAGGATGCAATGACTTTGCAACCCTCTTAAATATTTTTGAACAGTGCAAAGCAAGGTATAAGATGATTCCTTACGTTAGGTGGTTTATGCAGTGCTCATTACTCCCAGCTGCTGATGTTTTTTTAGATACATTTTTGTATGTGCATGTGTATGTACTCATGCGTAACTGCAGATTTATTCCTTATTGTGATCTGTAAGTTCTGTCAAGACACACAAACAAAGTAGCTGGCTGTGTACGTTGCCTTCTTTGTAAGACCATAACAAAAAATAGGGGCAACTTTCTGCCTGCAGCTGACAAAGGGTTTCTTTATAATACAAGTATTTGTGTTCTCAGCAAGTCTCCTTCGGCTTGGTGCCAGAAATACTGGATCCATTGGAGAGCTTTAAAATCTGCTTTTAGTGTGGAAAAACAGCTTCGGGAAATAATCAGTAAACTGAAACAGGTAAAACCTGAATTTTTTAATATCACTGAGTTATATAAGTTTATATTGAAGACATGTACTGGACTACTGAGCCTTTGCCTGGTGGTTGCTGTCTTTCTCCAGTAGAAACGAATCCACTTAAATATTTATTAGAACATCCTTCTTGTAGCTTTTGTAACTAACAGATATGATGCTGGTAACAAGCAAGAAGAGGGTTTTTCTCCTTTCCATGTGGTTTCTGTATGGTAAGAAATCCAAAGTTTAAAATCCATGGGGTGGAAGCAGTATAGACACTTTTTCTTTAGGAAAGATCCTAATTCACGTTTTTTGTTTACATAGCTGCCAGACTTCCCTAAAGAGACATTTGAAGGTTCCAAAACTGAAATACTAAGAAGATGTCTATGTGCAGGATACTTTATCAATGTAGCTAGAAGGTAAGTCATGAAGTTTGGAGAATTGAGTGGAAAAGATATTATGCATATTCTTTAAAGGTGTACCTGTATATTGAAACAGAATAGTAAGGCTGTGTGATGTTAAAAGCAGCAATTGCAGCTGAAGGTGGTGTTTCTGCACAGGGCTAGATACCTGGTGGGTACACTGCTTTTCATTCTCATTACATTCTTGGAAGAGTAGTTTTTTCTGTCTGTGAAATGAGCCTGCAAGGTGGTGAGTGGTTCCAGATATAAAACTAAAGGTCTTGGAAATCTCCTGTTATCATGGCTGTCAATTCAGTCTCAATCACAAACCCTGTTTATTTATTGTGTTACTTTGCAATGTTTTTGCAGGAAATTAGACAGTTATATTTAATTTCCCCCTTTTTTTTTGCAGTTTATTTCTGGAAGGATCTTTCTCTGCCTATGTATTTGAGTGTTTTCATCTATACTGCTGCTGATTTGCTTAGTTTAGTGCTGCTGTCTAATTATGTTTCATCATTTTTGGTTTTTTTTTTTCCCCAAACTTTCAGATCTGCAGCCAAGACATTCTGCACAATGGATGGACATGGCAGCATAGTCTATATCCATCCTTCATCTACAGTAAGTTACCAAAGTTTGTTAATAAAATGGCAAAGGTTCTATAAAAGGATTAAGAGACAGGTCCCTACAAACACTTTTTGTTCTGTTTGTTTTGTCCTGACTTACGGCCAGGAGAAGCATCAGTGTTCATCTTGAGAGTGGGGAAAAGCCTCACTTCAAATCTAATAAATGTTTGTCTTATGAAATGAGTATGACATATGCTGAGGTTTTTCTCTGGCTCTTTGGAATTCCTGAGCAATTTTAAGGAAGTCTGTATGCCTTAATTTCCCTGTCTGAACATTTCGGGTAACATCAGCTTTCTCTCATTCTTGTGTCTGCATTGGAAGGTATTCCAAAGGAAGGTGCTTTAGAAATAAAAGTTCTACCAGTTCTGAAATAATCTTTTCATTTTTCAGCTATACAACCAGGAGACTCTCCTCGAGTGGATCATCTTCCATGATGTCACAGTGACATCCAAAATCTATGTCCGGACAGTATGTCCTGTTCGCTATGAATGGGTCAAAGACTTGTTGCCCAGATTGCATCAGATTGATGCGTATGAACTGAGCAGTGTGGCACGGGAAGAAGTAACTGAAGAGGAAATAACCAAGTGGAAAAATAAGGAGGACCTTAAGAGGCAGTATGGTAAGCGCACTACTACTCCATAGCTATGGCATGTATTGTTTCCTTGGTTGTGTTGGATGTGTGTGTATGTTATACTACTGAATGCATTTGGTATTAATCTGGATGTGCTTAACGTATTTGATATGTCTAGATCTAGATGTTTTCATGTCTTATTACAGCTCTGCAATCCTTATTTCCCTGGCTCTGCAGTGCAGGAGTGTAATGGTGTTTCCTTACTGGTTCTTATCATGCTCCCCCCTTCTGGTTTACTGTAGCTGACAGGAGCAGAACTTTAACACAGAGTTGAATAAAAGTATTTTGAGTGTGACCATTATTTAAGTTTATGAAAGGTATCTAGCCATAGATACCCAAAATAATACGGTCCTGAGTTCTAAGGGCTATGGGGCGGTGGCAGGAAGAAAAAGAAACAACCACCCCAAGCCCCCACCAAACAAAGAAACATAGAGAAAAGTGTCACGTTTTGGTGAATGTCTCATTCTGACATGTTTAAATAGTCAGTTTTAATTAAAACTGATGCCTGCTAACTGGTGTGGCTGCTTGACATTCTTTGAATTCTTCTGTTTCACCAGGCAGCCAAGTATTCAAAGGGCCTCTTTACTCCTGAGATGACCCTTTCAAAACATTGATTTACTGTACAGTACAGGCACTGGCTGTAGAAATTCTCTTGTTTTCTTAACAATACAAAAAATGTAGACTCCTGTGCTCAGCGCAGTCTCTTTCTGTCCTGCATTATTGTATCAAACAACTATTCTGAATGCTAAAAACATGAATTGGATTTGTTTATAATTTTTCTGGAAAGTATATTTGTAGTATTGGATAATGCAGAGGAGCCTCCTCTGTTTTGCTAAAGCCCAAGGAGCTGACATTTGTTCTTTTTGTCCCCCTTATCTTTTTTACTTCATCAGGCAATTGTAAGTTAATTTGAGCTTGGTATTGACTTTACAGATGTTGTATTTCTGGGACCTTTGTTATAGATAGGTGGCTGAATGGCTGCCAAAGGCTTCATTAGTGCCCAGTGGAAGGAAGGGCTTTAGCATGAGCTGAATTATTATGTGACTCTAAGAATAATTACAAATACTCCAAATACTCTTTACAAATTGAAGAATCTGGTGCCCAGCCCCAGAGCCTTGGGAACAGGCTGCAGTGACTGCTTCATTCACCCAATGTTTATGCACTCAGAGTCTTTGAATGATTTTTTTAGTATTATTATTATTGTAAATTTTATTTTTAACTGAAAATATTTCCTGCTTTTCTTCTGAGAGAAGCACTCCCAAGGTTTCAGCTCAGGGGAGTGCATTTCTAATGGTGTGTGATCTGGAGTATTGGCTTTTCCCACTCCTTTATCTATATGTTGTCCTTTCCCTTCCTCCTGCCTCTGGAAATTTATACAGATAGTGCTGTCTTTCTCTTGCCTAAACATCAGTCTGAGATATGTAATTTAGAGGAGAAACAGGTGCATAGGACACAAGATGCATTGTATTTCTTTCAATAGACAGCAAGAGATCTGTCTGGGGACGAGACGAGCCCAGCTGCAAATTGTCATGGGAATTAAGGCATGATTTTACTTTTCACATTTTTCCCTTTCCCACTGAGGTGCAGTCTGTCCTCTATGGAATTCATTCAAACAACTGACTGGGACTTGAAAAACAGGAGATTTTGCTGGGGGGCTTGGGTATTTTACACATAGTAGGAATTGTAATGCTGGGGGTTTATTTTGACACAGAAGAGTGTATTTCTCTCTCTCTTTCTCCCTTCAGAAGGAGTCATGGACAACTTTGTAAAGAAGGTGGAGAGAAGGAATGATGATCAGTCAATATCAGATGCCCGAGCTCGCTACCTTGAGAGAAAGCAGCAAAAAGCACAGGGTTTAAGTGGCCCATTGAATGAAATGGGGTAATACTTGTGGTTGCTCTGCTCCTGCTAGGAGGAACAGCAGTTTGGTGCAGTTGTTCTGGGTACGTTTGCATAATGCAAAGTGTCTAACCAGAATGAAGGAAAGCTTCTGTTTTGTGATAAGTTTAAGTGCTGAAGCATAAAACACAATCTTCCTTTGCTGCATCCAGCAAGGAAGAATTACCAAGGTGAATTTTGTTGCTACATGTCACTGGCAACAAGTTAGTGGCCTTGAGTGCCTTTTCCCTCAATGGGGATGAAGATGTGATACTTAGTATGGGGCCAGTTCTGTAGCATCTAATTGACTTACAGAGGTCTTGGTGGTCTCGTTGCTGTTATTAATAAAATTTTTCTTAAAGGTTTAAGGAATGGAGCTGTCACTTTTACCCATTTTACTTTGTATGACTGTGGCTATACAGTCTTCATGCTCCTACACATTTTACTGAGCAGCGTATGAAATGCTCTTTTAATGCTAGAACTATCAGGATTCTAAATTCAAAAGCTCATTACCCACCAATGTTCTCTCTTGCGGACAGTGTTGTTCCTACTCTGTATTGTGCTGTACAATGTACAGCGACGTTTCTGGGTGAATATGTCTTTGAATGCAAAGTATTTTGTAGATGGTTTCACATTCTTGCTAACTGCCTGATTTTTGTCAGGGATGACTTAGCACTGTGTGTTTTCCATTTGTCAAAAAACCCCACAACAACCCAGCAGTCAGTCCAGTACTCAGCAGTCAGTCCAGTACTCAGCAGTCAGTCCAGCACTAGGTCCTGCAGGCCTGCTGCCCAGTAGGTTGTTTTTATGAATTTGATGACTGTTATTTTCAAAATGTATGCATTTTGGTCTGAAGATGAGTAAAATGTGTAGAAAATACCCAGGGAAATACTAGCTTTATTCCTCAATTCAGGTGTATAAAAAACAAAGAGCTGTGTTGCTTTGTCATCATAAAATCTTGTTTCCTTCTCATTATAGAGGTCACCTTAAACTTAAAATGTTCCTGTGCTCTGATGTGGAGCTTGTCTTGCTATTTTTCCATTTGAACTAATTCACATTTTATATAAGAGTTTCAAAAAACCTAGAAAAACTTACTGTCGTTTTTCATGCCTCATTTGTGTGCACTGTTTGTCACCTTTAATTGCTTTTCAGCTTACGCTGCTAAAGTGATAAGTAAGCCTTGGCATTTGGTGTAAAACATTAAGCATTCCACCTCTGTACTGTGCAGGCTGTAGCTGATCATAAACTCTAGAACCACCTTGGGATTCTCTTCTGGGGAATATGATGATATTACTCTTCACAAGGAAGGTAGATCTGGTAATTGTTCCTCTTTCTGTGGTTGTACCCATTAAAATGAAAAAGCTGGGGCTAGTCTGTGTACTTGCCAAACCTCGTGAAGAAGGTGTGATTAACAGCTCCAAAAGCTGGAGAGGCTGCAGCATTTACTGCCAGCTCCCTGCAGGGTCAAGTGCTGCTGTCAGCTAAGGGGCTCAACTTGAGCAACACTGCAACTGTCAACGGCCATGGGAGGAGCAGACAGGAATGCCAGCGACTGCTCCATGTTTCAGAGCATACAAAGCACAGAAGCAGCAGGGAGGTTAATGCCCTTCTGTTTCCTAAGGGGATGTGTGAATCAATTATTCCTGGTTGCGATCAGTCTCTGTAGGAAGCGGCATGTTTACAGTTCCTCTTCCGTCAGGCTGTTTATCCAGGTTCAGATGGAAAAGGGATTGGTTCTTTCATGCTATTGCTCAGGCTCTGCATTTGAGCAGCCAGCTCTTTCCTGTGACCAAACGCATAGTCTGAATTTTGCCATTTGATTTATATTTACAATGGTGTAGCCCCTAGCAAGTCGGATGGCATCCGTACTCCACACAGTGTCTGAATTTAGGAGCTGGAATGCCCACTCTTGCTTGGGGCTGTGCATCTCTTGGAAGACCCTAATTTTAATTGGCTGGTTTTGGTTTGATTGGGTTTTTTTCTTTTTTACTTAATCTGGAGGGGGATTCCCCTCCCCCTTCCAGGGCTGCTCAGAGGCTCTGAAACTGGATTCAGGCAAAGCAAAAATGGTCTGAGGAAATAACTATGAGACTGCAAAATCAGCAGCGCCTGGTGAGCCCTGCTGGGGTGGCCGTGCCTTCCAGCACATGCAGTCCCTTGGTAAAGCTTTGGAATGCTGCAGTCCTTGAGCGGAATTCTTCCATGGGCAAGGTAACAGTGCAAGGTAAACACAGGAGCAAAGTTTGAGTTTCATTACTGTCCTGTACGTGTTCGTGATGTTCTATATGGAAAGCCTTTTAGGCCATCTATCCTTGGGTTCCAGGGCCTGCAGCAGCCGTAGGGAAGTTGTAGTGCAGAGCACGGAACTCCGCACCCCCCCAACCCCCGAGGGGTGCTGGGTGCGGCGCGGCCCTTGCTGTAAACGGGGGAATACCGGAGGGGACCGGCCGGGGAAGGGGCAGGCCCCGGCGGGCCGGGATCCATCGCGTCCCTCCCTGGTGCCGCTGCCAGGCCCTGCGGGCCGGTCCCGCCCGTCTCCATGGTAACCGCGGCCCTTCCTCCTCTCCCCTCCCCGGGCGAGTCACCTTGCCCGGCCGCGCTGTCCCCCGCCACGTGACGCGCCGGCGCGAGACGCGCGGAGCGGAAGTGACGTAACGCACCCCGGTCGCATGATGTGGCAAAAAAAAAAAAGGCCGCGGAGGGAGGAGCGCCGCGTGCAGAAGTAGTCCCTTCCGGTGGCGGATCCTTCCGCCGCTCCCATTGGTCCCGCTCCGTGCGAGTCACGCCGTCCGCCGTGATCCTTCCGCTCGGCCTGTGCAGTTAAGGCCGGTCCCGGCAGGTGAAGGGAGCCTTCTTCCTTCCGCGGTGGTATCCTTCCGCCGGCGGGGGCAGCTTCCGTATCGCCGCGGCTCTTCACTTCTCGCTCCGCCATTGCGGCCCCGCTTCCCCGCGCCGCCCGGACCCCACTGAGCTGCGACTCCGGTCCGGCCTCGGGCTGGAGCCCCAGCCTGCTGCCGCCGCCATGGCCCAGATCCTGCCGATCCGCTTCCAGGAGCATCTCCAGGTGGGTGCGGAGCGGCCTCGGGTGCTGGGGCGGGCTGGCTGCTCCCTCAGGTAGAGGAGTCACCCGGGGACGGTGCCTGGGCGAGAGGTTCTAGGCCCCTCTGCGGTTCCGTTCTGATGGCCGGTGGGGCGGTCCGGGCCCCTCCGGTGGCGGCGCGGCCGCCCTCCCTCGGGCCTTGCCGGTGTCTGGCTCGTGTAGCGCTTTACCGCCGCCGGCTGCCTACCGCCCCGTCCCGAAGGGCACCTTCCAGCTCGCCCGCTGCTGTCTCCGGGCGGGCCTGGGCGGGAGGGGAAAGGCCGGGACGCCGTTGGGGCTCTTGGACACCCGGGAGGCGGTGAGGGGCTGAGGTACGGGTCCTGCTGCTGGGCAGCGGGCATCCTGCCCTTGCCCGGTCCCTGCCTGGTCTCCCACGGTCGGGTGATGGAGTGCGTCCGTGCCGGTGGTGTAGGCGAGGCTGGCGCCGTGCCCACGGTAGCACTTGCTGGGCGGTGCGGCGGTGGGAGGGGGGAGTGCGGCTGGTTCCTCTTCGCTTCCGAGGAGAGACCCCCTCTCCTCCGGGGCACGGCGAGCGGGAGTCTCGCTTCGGCAGGGGATGCGCAGGGCAGGGGGATTAACGGGGTGACCAGGCTGGCTCCGGGTTTGCTTGATTCGGTATTTTCTAATGGGGGTAGGAGTTCTTGTAAGGACCTAATAAATCGTTTTGGTGATGTTCTGACTTGTAATGTCATCTTCCGTGAAGAAAAAACACGTATTGCAGTGAAATGTGAAAGCTACTGCGGGCTTCCCTACAGTACAGCTGTGGCAGTGCAGGCACCCAAGTGCCAGGTCTGCACCTTCTATCTAATGCCTGCTGGCCTCCAACAAAGGCTGCATTTGGGCATCATTAAACCATAGCCACATTCTGATAGGCTATTGCCATGGGATGGCCTTTAGTTTAACACAGCGGTCTAAAGGTGCTGGTAACAAATCTAAACTCACTCTGCTGCAGGAATGCAAGATTATCTTCTCAAATGAGCACACACCTTTAATGTCTGTGGGTGAAGCTGGAGCACAGGGAGGGGTCTGGAAGCAGGATCCAGTTGTGCAATGTGACTTCCTATCTGACAAGCCTATAGGGTGAAGTATTAGAGCTGTACTTCTCGTCTGCAGTTGCTGTAGCTGTGGTAGTGTTAAGCTTGGCTTCAGTACTGAGGAGTGTTTCTTGAGAAGTTGTCTAATAAAAGTTACCTGGACTATACCTAGGCAGGGTCCTCTGGCTCTTTCCAACCTGTCTGTAACCCTGCTTCCCTCTGGTGCTGGTGTCTGTGTGCAGTTTGTGCTTAACTAATGAGGGCACTAACACAGTGATGGCTCTTCGTGTTTATAGTGACCTTTTTCTAACCCACATGGCAAGAATTTAATTCATAGGTACCTTGTTAAAAGAACAATTGCTAAACACTTTGCTGTGTAAATTCCCACTGTCCATAGTGCTATTTTTAGATTTTAAGAATGCTGCAGTGATTGATTTTTATCTAGCTAGGTAACTGTTGAGCATCTGGTAATCTTATTTCAGTATCAGTTTAAAACCAGACCAGAATTGACAGCCCTGGACTCTTCTTTAGGGAGCAGCCATGAGTTGGCCAGAGCTTCAGATCTGAGCAGGTATCCTCTCCTGGTAGTGGCTTGGCCTAGAACTGGCTGTTGAGAAGGCTCAGTATACTTGGGTGAAACTCATCCCTCTGGGTAGCTCTTAATAAAGTATTGTAGGAATGCATCTATGATGCATTATTTAAGATACAAACCTTGCATGTGACCCACTACCAGGTCTCTAGTGACATGAGTACTATTACATAATGAAACTTACCTGCTGCACTCCACAAGTGCTGGTAGGGCCAGCAGTGTTGTAGAACATGGCCATTCTGATTAAAGGCTGATTTATCCATTTATTTGTATTTCTTCCCTTGTTCCTGTTCAGTGTAGAGCTCTTTTACAGCTGCATGTACAAGCTGGTGAGATTTGGTTGCTAGCTCTCTGGTCCTGCATGCTTGTTGCCCAGAGCCCTTCAGCTTGCTGTAGCTGCTCAACTTCCTCGTTTTATTTCATTGAAAAAATTCAGAGGAACTTGAGTACTTAGAGGTGCTGCTTCATCCTGAAACTTGTGACTTACTGTTGGACTAAATGTTACTGCGTTCGTGCTATCCAGAGCTCCTTTAGCCTATTCCAGGCTGGTCATAGGAGATCCTCATGGACTCAAAAGTTCTTGAACTGTGCCTGACCTACATTGTCTAGGAAACCTGTCATGCAGGTGTTGTGCAACACTTGCAAGCCTGTAGTTGGTGCTTAACAAAAGACAAGGTATCCAACTGGAGCCATACTCATAAAAAGGCAGGTGATGGGTATGAAAGAGAAAGTTCTTGTGAGGCCGTTATTGAAAGGTATTTTTGGTTAATTTGGAAGACTGGCAGTCAGTGGTACATGTGGTATGATACTAATTCTCCATGGATCCAGTACCACAGGTCAGAAAATAGTCATGTAACTATGTACAAAGCTTGTCTTGATCTCCAGCTTGAACCCAGTTGCACTTCTCAAGGTGCATTGGTGTCTGTTGCTGTCAGTTTCTTGGCTGGGTGGTAGGGGAAGAGGTAAAGGCTCCAGAAGCCCTGCACTGTGGTGCTCCTGAATGTCTTGTCTCCTGGGTATGGCATGCTTTGTGCTTGCAATTTGAGCTAAAGTTCTAGTTTAGGCAAGTAAGATGTGGCAAGTATTTAGCTTACTGGGGTTAAGTAAGCTTTCTGAATAGTTCTCAAGTCTGAAAACAAAATGTGTAGTTAGGCTTCAGGTTTTGTTTGTTTGTCCCACTACATAGCTCTGAAATCTCAGTAGTTGCAGATATGCAGGATGTTATCTGTGTATTGTCTATTGTAGATGCCTGCCTTGCACAAAAGAATATCAACAGTACACTGTGGAGAAACCTTCTCCGTGTGAGTTTCCAAAGAGAAACTTGATTCCTGTGCTATCAAAACTACTGGATTCATGTTATAAAGCTTTATAGTGCTACTTTTTTCTTTTCAACGAGCCGTGAGGAAACAGTCCAAGGGGTATGTAGTGGGAGATCAGAGTTCAGTGTGTCAAACGATTGCATATCTGGTTTCTCATACCCTGGTTTTATGCATTCTGTAAGTTGGTGACTCTGCACTTGAGGGTGAAAGTAAAACACAGCCGCTTACTGTAGTAGGTGCACAGAGCTGCTCTAAGATAACAGGTTCCTGATGAGCAAGAAGGAGCCAGACTAGTTAGCAAGTGACAAACTGTAATTGCAGTAGTTTACCCCTACCCTGAAATAGGTAAAAACTGACCTTGGGCCAGGCATACTGCTCTGCTGATGTGACTTGAGGCATTAATGAGTGCTCCTCTGAACCTAAATGTATTTAAAAGAAAATTTAGACTTGTCTAGACAGTATAGAAACCTGTCAGCTGAGGCTGTGCACTTGATCCTGAGACACAACTAACCTTTTACCTAAGAATAGGGTTCTTGTATCTATTGGTCATTGGTGGCACAAACTTGAATGGCAGCTGTGCTGATCTAGTATGGTGGTACTGGGATGGCTCTTGGAACCATAGCTAGCTATGGCAAAGACCTAACTGAGTAAAACTGGATAGCATGGTATAATAACACTTAGAATCTTACTACTTCATTCTAGCAGTGGCAAACAACAAAGTACTTCCACGTGTTTTGCTGGCAGTGAGACTATTTAATATATCCTAAACCACTAAATCTCTGCTATAACAGTATTACCTTGAAGCAGTTAAGTCTTTTGTTAGTAATTTCGGTCAGGAATCAGATGCCTGCTGTGCTGAATGCTGTTTTGCCTTCTTGGTCTTAGTGGATCTGAATTCCTAAAACCAGTGAGTTTGGAGGGTTCTTGCAGAGGGAGGATCTGTAATGAATGCTGTGAAGAATCTCGGTGCCTTGAGCTCTGTGTGTGTGTGTGTCATCTAATTGGATAGGAACAATTAGTTAAGTGATTTAGAAGCTGTTCTTCTTGGTACATCCCTCACAGCAGGTGCTGAAGTCAAGAGGCCAGCTTGTCTAGGTGGGGGTGCTCATTAGCACTTTGTGCTGGGGTGACTGAACCAAAAGCCAGTGGATCTGCACTCAAGTGGGTTGTAGCTGAAATAGTCACAACACGCCTTGCCTGTGGCTGCTGAGACTGGATGGCTACCTCAGCCCATTGAGGGTGAGGCAGAAAATAGGAAGGATACAGATCTCTTGAACATTATAGAGGTCTCTTATCTGTTGAAAACATAACTTCCTAGCCTGTCACAAACACTAACTCTTACCTTGTACTGGAAAGCTTGAAGTACTTTGGAGCCGTTGACTGGCTGTGGGACTCAAGTTACACTGATCTGTTTGTTCAAACAGATCAGTGCCTATACAGATCTCGTGTGACGTGCTTGCTTTGCTGATTTTCACATATAGAACTAAATGAATGGCTGTAACGTAGCCAGGTGTCTACCTTGTTCAGTCAAAACTGAACAAAGCGTGGTCTTGCAATAGAGCTAATGGGATTCAGTGCGCATCAGGGAGCTCTGTGCTTCTCATGGGCACTTTTCTGTTGACTGTCATTTTCTAGCTATGTGATTTCTAGCTGCATATAGATAAGGAGTCTCTGGGCAGAGACTAAGCAGCTGCTTGTGGCTACAAGAATGGTGGTTATATCCTGTTGAGTGTGAGAATCGAGGTGAAACGCGTACTCAGCAGTTCCGCGCCCTTCCTTGTAGGCAAGGAGAAATTATTTGACAGCTAAGCAAACTGTCACAAGAAAGCAAATGTTTCAGGAAGGGGTCAACAAAGAGACTCTTGTCAGCAGTTTTACTGTGCAGTTTGGTGTCAAACATGCGTGTAATAGGACAACTTCTCTGGATAAATTACCAAGAACATACTTGAATCATCTTCCAGAGAAAAAACCCAATTTTGCCAATCAGATTTTCACTTACTAGGTTATAATGATTCATGGCTCAATGCTGTTGAGATGAATGCCATCACAGAATGTGATGACTCAGTGTAGCCTGCAGTTGACTGAAATATCCAGTCTTGGGTTAGATGAGCCCTTCAGGGTGACATACCTGCTGAACCGAAGAGATGCTGCTCTCTCTGGCAACCTGTTTTGTGGTTCCATTCTAATGGAGCAGCTAATTCATGGAACACTTTCTTCTCAGCATGCTTTCAGGAGACTGGTACAACTGAACTTTCTAGCAGATGCTGGTGTAAACTAACTTGCACTGTAAGCTGGTTGCCCAAGCACAGATAGCAAGTTCTGCTTTTGTATTTGTTTGAAAGCCAAGTAAGTGGTTTTCATAGTATAATGGAGGCGTATTTTACAATTCCTTGTTTTTCTTCCCCAGTCTTTTGTACTTGCTTGTGAACTGGTGAAAGGTGGTGGACCTAAATGAATGCAATATTAAATGTTTGGTGTGTTTTCCCGTTGTGGTCAGGGGAGAAGGGGTAGCAAATCTGCCATAAAGCCCTGTACTCTCAGTTGTAGTGCAAACTCAGGGGTTTGTCTGGAGTAGTACTGACATTTTCACAATAAAAGCCTGTCACATTTCCTGATAGTAATCTTACTCCCTGTTTGCTTAGCTTTATAAACACTCCTGAACTTTAGCCTGTGTGGGGGAGAAAAGAACCTGTACTTCTGGGAATGATCTATACTCACATGAGTTCTGAGCATCAGATCAGAGTGCACTCAAGAAAAGTTACCATTAGCTTTACCAGCTGAGCAAAGCAAGTGCCATTCTTGGATGGTGAGCTCTTGTGTAATCAAATGCAGGGTTCAAGTCAACTTCCTCCTCGGTGCTTGAAGCAGACTTGGTTCATATGCTTGGATCTGTTTAGGTTAAAAGATGAGATGTTAGCCGAAAGAGCTTGCGTACTCAAAGACCTCACTAATGGTCTCGCCTTCATAAGAAAGCTTCTCCAAGCTTTCTTCAGAGCGCCAGTGCCAGTTGAGTAAATCTTTCCAAAGAAATATTTAGCCTCTGAAAATGCTGTCCTTTTTAAATTTAAGTCCCTCTTCCACTACTGACTGGGTTGGATACCTCAGATGGCAGTTTGGTCGTGATTGAAATCAATCTGGCTTACAGTATCTCAGCAGCTTTGATTCGGTGGTTATGTCTAGGCCTTCCAAAGAGGTCTGCCATCTGCTAGGACTTGCTGCTTTGATCTGTTCTGTCCACAGTGTTTGTTTGCGTAGTGTTGTGAGTTACTGCCAGGTGGAGGGAGTACTTGGCACTCTGAAACTACCCCATCTACCAGTTATCAAGGAAACTGAATACTTGGTGAATGATTTTGCACTTGTTATGCTTGCAGCCCTAGCAAAAATGAACATTGCATCCTAATAAGTCTCTCCAGCTCTATCAGATGAAACTCTTGCATCCTCAGACATTCTCTCCTGAAAGGTTTGACTGGGTTGCATATAGCCCTGTGCAGCTGATCTACAAATACTATAGTGTAAGGCCTGGAGAACACTATCCTTTTAAATAGCTGTAGCATTAATAGTTTTCTCTTGGAAGAGCTGATGAAACACTGTCTTTCCTGAAAGTTTCTTGGCTTTATTATCAGGTGGACAGATTTAAAAAGCTGTTTCTGAATGAAGTCATTCACTGTGTTAAGTCACAGGAAGCGTAGATATTCTGGTGTGGAAGAATGGCTGGTCAGTTGTGGTAACTAGCTTGATGGCTGATTTCAAGAACTACATTTAAATCTGTTCTGATTATAGCCTTATCACAAAATCTTCTGAATAAGAAAAGCTGGGTGACCTTAAGTTCTGTGAGTTAGTTGTGAACTGAGCCCTTAAACGTTAGAGACACTGAATGTGGTTTTGCTGTTGCTCAAACTTGACTGAAGAGCTTCAAATGGTGAAGTCCTCACTTAAGAGCAAAGCAGCTTCAGTGAAATAGTAGTGCCCTTCAGGAGAAAGAACAGAAATGCATCATTATCAAAGAACCATACACAAAGGCTGAATCATCTAGAAATTCTCTCCTTCAGCAAACCCAAGGAGTTAAAACTAACTTGATTTAGAGTCTCAACTTTAAACTGCACCAGGATCTATCTGTCTTGATTCACTATGTGCTATAGGTCATACTTTGGAGTGTTTGTGAAGCTTGTTCTGTTCACTGGGTGTGCCACAGCTTAGACATTCCTTGCATGTGCTGCCTAGGAGCCATGGCATGGCAAAGGGGAAGTGTAGTAAAACACCCTCTTTATCGGAAGCTGCGAGTAGGCAGAACAGAGCAGCTGAGGCGTGGTTGCTTCAGAGCTCGCACAGAGCACAGCTGATAAGAGCTTAGTGTTTTGCTTCAAACTAGTACAATAACCCTAACCTGGCTTTGAAGGTCTGGCCCTTCTTGGGAGTCCTTGGGCTGGAAGTTGTTTCCCAGAGAGAAAAATATGTGAAGTATTAAAGTGATAATTCCTGCAGCAGTAGACAACCGAGCTTGAGGTTTTAAGGTGTATCCTCCCAGAAGTGGGGTATCTGAATGTGCAGTGAACTGCTCTGCACTTGCACTGTTAAACATGGAATAAACGGTTTCACTGCTGACATCCTAACACACTAGCCTGTTAAAAATGTGATGAAGGGTTCCTACCTAAACTGTGTTTTATTACAAGCTGTACTAAAACGTAATTAAAAGGGATGCATCTAAAGGCTTACACAAGCAGACTGGCTTAGCAGAAAAGAAGGTGGTTTACTGGTATCTTCTGTGTGAAGCATGGCCATGGATGAGCCATTTCTAATTTCAATGATATCCATGTCGTGTTAGCTCTGCCTCCTGGGTTGTATGCAGCCTTGCTGCTAGACAGGACTAGGCTAATTGCTACACAGGTAGCTTTTTTTAACTCCACAGGGATAAAGATAAAGCTCATTCGCCTCACATGTGATGTTAAGCTTGAAACAGTGAGGGCTGCCAAGCTCAATGGAGTAAGTTAGGACTCTGGAAGCAAAGCTGGTGAGAGCGAGTACTGAAGCTGCAACTCTAGCGCAGCTACCAGGAGCAGGCAGGCCCAATGTGCATGAAACCATATGAGGGGCCCAAAAGTTGAGTTCTCAAAACAGTAAGTTGTAAATGGACCTTGAAGACAAGGCATCAAGCGTTTGAATGCTTGCTGGGCTTAATTGAAGATGCACAAGAATTTGTGTGCCTGCCATTTTGCATAGTATGATTTCGTTGTCGGAAAAAGAGGCATGAAGCCTTGTATCTCTTATGGCTTTCACAAAAGCTGTTTATGGCTGTATTGAAGCAGTAACATAATGCTAAACCTTGTTTTCTTTCTCTTCCAGCTCCAAAATTTGGGCATCAACCCAGCAAACATTGGGTTCAGCACTCTGACAATGGAGTCTGACAAATTCATCTGCATAAGAGAGAAAGTAGGTGAACAGGCCCAAGTGGTGATCATTGACATGAATGACCCCAGCAACCCCATCCGAAGACCAATTTCTGCTGACAGTGCTATCATGAACCCTGCCAGTAAAGTCATTGCATTAAAAGGTATGGTACGGAAGTCTCGATAACAAAGCGTTTGAAATAGATGCAGAGCTTTCTGTAAGACGAGTTTATGACTGACTTAATTCTCTCAGGCAGTTTATGTGGGAGGATCCCCCACTGCTTCTCCATAGCTTAGTGGGAGCTCAAGTTTAAATCGTTTTAAGTTACTCTGAAGACAGCTGGGCAGTAAGCTTCAGTTGAAGTTTTCTGGTGTTTGCTCGTCATTAGGATGAGGGCTTGTTGCTTTGATCAGAACACTTACAGCTTCTGAGCAGGGAAAGCTGGAAGGGAAGTGTAGGCTTTAAGGAGTCTTAATTCTGGAATTATGCTAGAGGGAAGTGAGAGCTGATTTCCTAAGTGTATAAGGTCTGTCAACTAAGCCTCTCTTTACAGAGGAGGAAGACTAAGACTGGGGAGGAGGGGAAATATTCCTGAAGGCCTTGCTGGAAGAGGCTGGTGTACTGGTCTGTATATATATCATATCAGTCAGTGATAAGAAGAGTTAAACTATGCAGGAAAGACTTGTGTGCTGGATAAAGCACAAGGTCAGCTAACTTGCTATCTCTGGTAGTACGGAGAAGAAGCATTCGTCTGGAGTCTGTAGAAATCTCAGTCTCTCCCCAAGAAGCCTTAAATACTGTTACTCTAGAAATGCATGTATTGCTAATGAAGATACATATGTATTCAGTGTTTTCTAAGTTTGACTTAACTGTCCTACTGTTTTGTCACGACTTTAATGCTTTCTCATGTATGCAGATGGTGAGTTATTTCAATTGACTATACTAGTTCCTTTTGTATCTTATGACAAGCAAAAGCAGAATAAAATGGCTCAAATCTATGGTGCACACGGCTGAACAGTGGTGGCTAAACAACTGAGAGCCTAAAATTCAGAGGCTTTTCATGCCCTCCCAAACAAGGAAATCCTTAAGATTCAGAGTGTACTTAAGCTACTGGGATCTTGATCTTAAGCTTTTTATAATCAGGACTGACCCTTTTGACTTAAGTCTAAATTTTGCCTCTTATACCTTGCATACCATGTAGAGTACATATTCTCTGAATGTCATTTCCCTTCACTCTGGAGGTCCAGCTGTACTACATACAGAACCAAACTGCTAGCCTGTAGCCTGAGTAACACTGTTAGACAGCCTTCTCCAAGCCATGGAGAAACATCTGGCTCTGCATCTTAGGTCAACTGCAGAACTAATAATGTCTTCTAACTAAACTAATCCTTGGTGAGTGAAGGCACTTGCCTGTATGGCACTGTGACTTTATCAAGCCAAGTATAGTTAGTAACTACAGGAGAAATTCTGACCTGCACCTAGTTTCACATGGTATTTTATATATACCTTGGGCTACATGAGCATGTGCTTAAATAGCTGTCTCTTAAAACTAGAAGTTGATCAAAGCCTTCCTTGTCTTATCAACAGTAAAAATAATTTCTTATATGCCACTGTGTTGTAAAACCTGGTAGAAATTTCTGCAAGTGCTGTTCAGGATGTATGTATGCACCGTTCTGTGTAACTAGGAGAACTTTTCCTCTTACCTTCTAGAGCTCGTGTTGGTCACTAGATTCCTTTCCTTGCACAGTTTGTTAGTCTGGTTTGCAGCCAGTAGCTGTGTAGCCTGTTAGTGCAACCCAAGGGTTTTGGTTAATAAATCAGTTATGAAAGCCCTCTGCCAACTTGACTGTTCCATGTTGTGCTTTTCTTATACTTAAAACAGATGTGGACATAGTTTTTAATGGCACTGGCATAGCCCTCATAACTTTCAAGAGACTCAGCATTATTGTGGCTTGGTCTTGATGTACATGAAGTATTGTACAACTTGTTCGTGCAGCTAAAGCTCTTGTCTCCTACCAGCTTATATTCCACATCTGTTTTGGTTGCTCAGTAGTGACAAATGGATAAAATTAGCTCTAGGAGTGTGGTCTGGTTCAAAGTAATGGCTGGTGGCTGAAGATACTGCCAGTGTCTGCCTGATTTCTTGAAGAACTCCATGGGGGGTTAATGTCATAGTGCAGCTCGTCTACTTTTAACCAGTGCTTGAAGGAACAAGTGGAAACTAACCTGGTTAACAATGTTGTGTTTTCTAGCTGGGAAAACACTTCAAATATTTAACATTGAAATGAAGAGCAAAATGAAGGCTCATACAATGACAGACGATGTCACCTTCTGGAAGTGGATCTCTCTGAATACTGTTGCCCTTGTAACGGATAATGCAGTCTACCATTGGAGTATGGAAGGGGAGTCCCAGCCTGTGAAAATGTTTGATCGCCATTCTAGTCTTGCTGGCTGCCAAATCATCAACTACCGTACTGATGCTAAGCAGAAATGGCTACTGCTAACGGGCATCTCTGCACAGGTACTGTGCTACCAGGGAGGCCCTGCCATGGAAGCCCAAGGCTTGTCTTGTTTCCTCCTTCTATAGCAGCAAGACTGATAGGGGTTTTTTCTTTCTTAAAACATTGTTGGGAATGTAAATGTTTGTCTTAATCTTCAAATAATAAACATAAATAACTCAGGATCTTACAGTAATGGTATAAGCATAGTACAATAGTCAGTCTTAAGTGATGCCTTTGTAAGAGAAGCATGGCATGGTACTTCAGCTGGGTATGACAACGTGCTTACCAATGCTAACTTGAATGAAATTACTGTCTGAGTGCATGTTATCCCTGACTCTTGTTCTGTCTTGTCTAGCAAAATCGTGTTGTGGGAGCAATGCAGCTATATTCTGTGGATAGAAAAGTGTCCCAGCCAATTGAGGGACATGCGGCTAGCTTTGCGCAGTTCAAGATGGAAGGAAATGCTGAAGAATCTACTCTCTTCTGTTTCGCAGTAAGAGGGCAGGCTGGGGGTAAGGTAAGACTGGCTCTAAATATGTTGTAATATTTAATAACTAACCCTGGTTGTCTGCTCCCTCAAAACCAAGTGGTTTAATGCATGAAGTTGCCTTTAGGAAAAAAGTGAAGGACTGTGTCAGTGTAATATGTATGAAAACTGGTGCATACAGAGCTTTGTAGCAGGGACTACCTGGTGTAGCAGGAGCTGTTTTGAGCTCATGAAGTGGCATGTCATGGCCAGCCTAATTAGCTGTTTCAAACATGTGACTCTTGGCTTCACAGGCTAAGCTTAAGGGAAAAGCTATTGTAATCTTTCTTTGGTGCTGATCCCTAGTATCAGGCTTAACTTATTTCCAAATTACTGGATGAAAAAAACACCAGTGACAAGTAACTAGTGCTCTAATACTAACACTGGAATTAAGTGAGCTACTTTGTGACAGCTGAAACAGTAAAACCAAAGCTACGTTCAGAGAAACATCCTCAGAACTGTCACTGCAGAGTGTTAACCATGTTGAAAGAGTGTGTGTAAAGTGACCTCACTGAACCCTTAAACTTCTGAGTAGCTAGGAGTAACTAAAGATCATGCTTAACTGTTTCTCTCATCTCTGGTACATGAATACAGTGTGCCATACTTCTAGCCAGTAAAAATATTTAGGAAGACTGACTTAGTATATCTTTTGCCTAAACTTGGGATTAAGGCTCATCAGCAAAAGAATTGATGTATCCTCATTGTTGAATCTATCGTCACGTAAATTAACCACAAGGACTAACAGGCTAATCCTATCTATTGCACAGCTCCATATCATTGAAGTTGGCACACCGCCTACTGGGAATCAGCCATTTCCAAAGAAAGCAGTGGATGTCTTCTTCCCTCCTGAAGCACAGAATGACTTTCCTGTTGCCATGCAGGTATGACAGCTGTAAACAAGAGACAAGAACAAGTCTAGTTCTCTTGGGAGACGTGACACTGTAAAAGGGCACTGGAAAGCTGGGTGGCCAGTATATTGACCTGAAGCTTGGCACTAAGCAGGTGGAATGCTCCTGCTTCAGTGGTGGTAAGCAAAGGTAGTGACTGAGGCAGCATTCAAAGGTGGTGTGTTCTTAGTTATGGAAGAAGTATTCATGTATTTTTAACTGTATGTTAAGCTTATAAAATATCGTTCTACTGTGATAGTACTCTAATATTAAGTAAAAATACAACAGCACTTCTAGTTGTCCTGAAATGGCACAGCTGTCTGCTGATTCTTTGAAGTACTTATTGGGTTTGTGCAATACTAAATTTGCTTATACCTGTTTTGCAGATCAGTGACAAGCATGATGTGGTGTTTCTCATAACAAAATATGGCTATATCCACTTGTATGACCTGGAAACTGGGACCTGTATCTACATGAACAGAATCAGTGGAGAGACCATATTTGTTACAGCACAGCATGAAGCAACAGCTGGGATTATTGGAGTGAACAGAAAGGGACAAGTAAGGAAGCTTGGCTGCAAAACCACTTGTTCAGTTAATTTCACTGGCCATTAATGACACACTGTAGGGTTCATATCAATGTATAAAAGATTCCAGAATTTAACAAGTGAGACTAATAGAGTAAGGAATACAGTTGTAGTGGATAGTTGAACAGGAGTGCAGGTTATCTGACTTCTAATGTCTTCTACAACTCTGGTTCTGGTTGCATAATTTTGGGGGGTTTGTAATGGCAGTGACTCTAAACACTGTCTTGTTGTTGAAAATGGAGCTAGGATATGCCCATCTTCTGGTGGCAGATTGTATCCTCTTGCAGAGCACATGCTAATAGAAGTCTTCAATATGTTAAGTTTGAACCCTGTGCTCAGAATATCTGAGACCTGACAGTGTTCTGAGCCCCAAATTTGCTACTTCATCTGCATACACATCTAAACTAACACTGTACATCCACTAACATTGTACAGCTATGCCTTTAGACTGAGTTGATTTCAAAGATTGTTCTTTGTTGAGTGTGGGTAGTACAGAGTAGAAGACTTGTCCCTGGTTTATCCTTAGACATTGAGTACAGGTTTTATATATATATATATATATACATATATATATAAAAAGACAGTACTTACATTCCTGTATTTCTGACCACTGTAAATACCTCAGTTTAACTTAATCATCTGTCTTGATGCAGTATTTGGATCTAGAGGCTCTTTCTAACTAAAGGTCTGTTTCTTAAATAAAATTGCAAGACTGCAGTTATCAAGGGATGGAAAGTTTTCATGTATGCTGTACCTTTCCTCTTGGAGGTTAGCTTAGCCTTTGGTTTGTTCTTTATGTTTGGATTAACTGTAAATTTTCCTTGATGATTTATTCAGGTGCTTTCAGTGTGTGTGGAAGAAGAGAATATTATTCCTTACATCACAAATGTGCTGCAGAATCCTGACCTAGCTTTACGAATGGCTGTCCGCAACAACCTGGCAGGTGCCGAGGAACTCTTCGCCAGAAAATTCAATGCACTCTTTGCACAAGGGAACTATTCGGAGGCAGCAAAAGTGGCAGCTAATGCCCCAAAGGTAATAGACTGATATTCAGAACAGTGCTGATCTTTACTGGCTTAAGCTTCTTGCATCAGTAAAGCTCGCTGAATTTCCTAAGTGGCAAGACTAGAATCTCATTACTGTTCCTGTCCTAATGCAGTACTTAAAGTACCTAGGAAGAACCTATATGCTATGTGCCAAGAGTACTGTTTGTATGCTTGGAAGATCTTAAAGCTTATATGAAGTCTATAGAGGGGGAAAGGAATAAATAATGAAGTAACATCTACATAAGGCTTAATGTAAACATTTCCAGTGATTAAAAAAGTCTCTGAAAAGATAGTCTCTAGCTGGGGCTGCATCCAAAACAGGATAGAAACGACAGACTAAGACTAAATTCACATGAGAAGAACTTGCTTGCAAGGACATGATGTCTTAATTCTATAGGAAGGTCCCCCTAACTTAAATCTGCATTGCTGCTGAAGCAAGTCCAATAGGCTGCTATTGCACATCTTACATTAGAACATGTAGAAGGCAGTGTTTGAGCCGATGTTCAACTGTACTGCTTCTGACTTACTCTGGGCTGGCAAACAGTGTCCCTGGGGCAAGCATTTGTAACCTTGGCTCTTTGGAGGAACTCTTGCTAAGCCACAATAGCTGAACAGAAAACTAAAAAGCATCTCTTATTTCTGGCAGGGAATCCTGCGTACTCCAGACACCATACGCCGGTTCCAGAGTGTTCCAGCTCAACCAGGACAGACTTCCCCTTTACTCCAATACTTTGGCATTCTGCTTGACCAAGGGCAGCTGAACAAGTATGAGTCACTGGAACTCTGCAGGCCAGTCCTTCAGCAGGGCCGCAAACAGCTCTTGGAAAAATGGTTAAAGGAAGATAAGGTAAATGTGAAGTAGATTTCTTTAGAGCTCTGGAAGGGAAGGGACAGACAGGCTTGTCAGCCTCCTCCCCTCCCCAGGAAAACTCAACCGTTCAGCTCCTTAATGTGCTGGTGAGATCAAGCAGTTGAGCAATGTTCACTCTACCTGTATCTATGACCCACATTACTGCAAGAGAATTAATCAAATATTCCAAGAGCTTCACTCATTCCACTTAAAATTACAGCAGGGTAACAGTGTGGAAAGCTGCTTGAGCTGCTGTCCTTCTTTCCCAGCAACTTTAGGCTTCTTTGGATACTGTCTTGCATATGCTTTGAGCTATTCACCTATGTAATTAGGTGAAGAAACATGCTGATACATTATATCAACTGATTCTTTTTAGCTCTACAAATACAGTACTGATTCCTGTAGAGCAGCATAATGAATGGAGTCCACTAGATCACTACAGAAAGAGGCAGATAATGTTCTCAAGGTGACCCTTATTGTTTGGGTTTTGGGGTTTTGTTGAGAAGTTCAAAAGGAAGGCAAATGAGGAAGATGGTATTGATGTTGTTGCATGGCATGGTCAGGGTGGACTGACTGTATTTATATCTTTAAACAGCTGGAGTGCTCAGAGGAGCTGGGAGACCTTGTAAAATCTGTAGATCCTACACTAGCACTTAGTGTCTATCTGAGAGCCAACGTACCAAACAAAGTCATCCAGTGTTTTGCTGAAACGGGCCAAGTCCAGAAGATTGTTCTGTATGCTAAGAAGGTGAGAGGAAATTTAAGTTGCCACATCTGTCCTGTGTTTAACCACTGTATGTTCTGAAGTAAGTAAAAGGAATTGTGGGGGAATCTGAAAGTCTGTGTAGTGCCTACTTTGGCCTAATGTTTTGTTATGAATTATTACTGCTAGACTTCATGCATGTGTCCTTTCATACTTCCCTATGTACCAAATGAGGAAATCCTGTCTGGGTTGTGTAAACTACTGGCAGTAGCTTTTTCTGGGCTCTCTATTTAACAAGGTGTGTGCTGTTGCTGAGTTATTACTTTTCATTATCTCTTCAGGTTGGATATACTCCAGATTGGATTTTTTTGCTGAGGAATGTAATGAGAATCAGCCCTGATCAAGGACAGCAGTTTGCACAAATGCTTGTTCAAGATGAAGAGCCTCTTGCAGACATAACACAAGTAAGTAACTTTATTGCTATGAAATGTTAAGTTCAAGGTCTTAAATTGGTAAGAGTGTGGTTTCTTACCACAAGAGAAAGAGGGGGGAAAAAATAAAGAAAATATATATATATATATATAAGATACTTCTTTTCAAACTATGAGTTTAGATTTCCCTTATCAGGACAATGCTGTTTCTTGCTTGCTTTTAAGAATGCTAAATCATAGCTTAGTGCAGTGCCAGAATAAAGACTTTGGCTTTGGAAGCTGCACTTGATGTTACTTTGTGTAAATATGCTTCCAGCTTCTAATAAAGCTTAATTATTTTCCAGATTGTAGATGTCTTCATGGAATATAATTTAATTCAGCAATGTACAGCCTTCTTGCTGGATGCACTGAAGAATAATCGTCCCTCGGAAGGCCCCCTGCAAACACGTTTACTCGAGATGAACCTCATGCATGCACCTCAGGTATGTTTTCAGAATTACTAGGTCAGGCTTGCTTGTGACTAAACTAGATTCTGGTTTATGGTCCATATTAAGTGCTAGAATTCAGGATCTAAATGAAAACTTTCCAATATTCCTTCTAGGTTGCAGATGCTATACTGGGAAACCAGATGTTTACTCACTATGACAGGGCTCACATAGCTCAGCTGTGTGAGAAAGCTGGCTTGCTACAGAGAGCCCTTGAACACTTCACAGACTTATATGACATCAAGCGTGCAGTGGTTCACACTCATCTTCTCAATCCTGAGGTATGAGATCAAATATTCTGAGTCTACATTTGACCTCAGTGTAGAGTGTTCTACTTGGGCCTGAAATGGCTTCGTGTCTTTGCAGTGGTTAGTGAATTATTTTGGTTCCTTATCGGTTGAAGACTCCCTGGAGTGTCTGCGTGCTATGTTGTCTGCTAACATTCGTCAGAACCTGCAGATCTGTGTCCAGGTAGCTTCAAAATACCACGAACAGCTTTCAACACAGTCACTTATTGAGCTGTTTGAGTCTTTCAAGAGCTTTGAAGGTAAGTTTGTGCCCTTGCCTCTAGCAAAAGGAGCTAGTGCTCGCCTCATCAGACATGTGTATGAAGGATTGTCTGTTGAAATCCAGAAAACCAATATTGAACTTAAATGCCTAGGCCTGAAAACTGCCTTGAAACCTGACTTAAACCTTAAAGTTCCCCCATTAACAGGGGCACCAATAATCAGTGTTTTGGCTTTATGAAATGTTACCAAAAAGCTTGGAGCTGTAGACAACCTAGAGTTAACTGAAGAAGCTGCTGGTCTTTCTCCTCTGTCCAAAATGGTCATCTTAAATTTGTGTAGCCTTTGGGTTTCAGGCTTTTGTATTTCTCAGCAAGACTAGTTGTGTGTAATCTTGTCAACGTGGCAGTATGTTGGTGGTTAAATCTCTGCAGATGCGTGGCTGAGTGAATTCTTCTTGACTAAGTGACTTGGCTGTCACTTACCTAAAGTGGTCCACTACTAAATGGCATTGGCTTTCAGTGAACTCTAGCTGTGGGTCATGGCCAGCAGCTTTTGCACTGTGTGTTTTAGTGAAAGGTGTGATGATAGCTGCTGGGCACATCTAGTTCTGGTTTTCTAAACTTTTCCTTGCCCCCTGTGTGGTGGGTGTATGGAGGGCATGTGCTGGATGTTTTAACAAAGCTGACCTATGACAACTGACGATGATACATTGGTATTGAAGTTGCATGTAACACATTAGTCTGTAATATGTGGGGAGCAACAAGAAGCTCAACTCAGCTAGGGTAGTCTGGTGTTCCTAAAACAATTACAATGTTTTCTTTTTTAGTTGTTTTTAAACTTCTGTCAGATTCAGATTTTCATGTATTTTAATTTGTAAGCCTTGCTTAAAAGCTAGCAGTGGTCCAAATCAAACGCTTTAGCAGAATAACATGGTGACTGTTTCCCTCCGAGGTTTGTTTTATTTCCTGGGCTCTATTGTAAACTTCAGCCAGGATCCAGATGTGCACTTCAAGTATATTCAAGCTGCGTGCAAGACAGGACAGATTAAAGAAGTGGAAAGAATCTGCAGGGAAAGTAACTGTTATGATCCAGAACGTGTTAAAAACTTCCTCAAGGTAATGTTTGGGTAGCATTGGACTGTCTTGGCCTGTTTGGGGTTCTGATAAAACATGGTGCATGTCATCAGTGGAATGAGGCAGCTGTGTGAAAGTATAAATGAGTCTTAATCTTTGTGCTTAAGGATCCATCTGTCCTTTTAAACCAGAGGTATCTAGCATGTTGGCAGTCCTCTTAATAAAGCCTGAGCCTGGGACAATATCTAAAAAATGGAGAAGCTGTCAGATCAGGTCCGTGCTGCTCTTAATAGGCTTAACCTGGCTTGAACTACCAAACTGTAATAACAGCACCAGCTCATCTAGAACTTGTTACAGATGTCTGCTACAAAGTAGGAAGTGGGTTCCTTGGAGGTTGAGAACAACCTTAATGCCAAATGAGTTTGTAACTTTATGTTTATTTACAGTGTAATCAGCTTCAGCTGAGCAGCTACAGAAACAAGTGAATTGTGTAAATGAATTCCATAAATGCTGTCAGGGTTCAGGGCTGATCTATCTCACTGTATGTCCTTGTTGAGATTTCAGCCAAGTGAACTACGCTTTAGCTCTGCTAGGATGTGCCAGTCAGTGTTAAGTACATAACTGACTTGCTGGGATTTGGAGTATTGTTGAAACATTTCTGAAGAGCGGAAAGAAGATTGTGTGCTCAAAGTTCAGACTCTGTAGCTTGCTGCCACTGCTGAGCTTATTAACAAATACAGCACTGCTAGGAATAGCTGAGAAACAGTGTGGGAGGGAAAAACTTTTATCTGGGAACATTTCCTGCCTTCGTGTTTGTTGGTTACATAGCATAGTCTTAGATTTTGCTGATCATATCTGAAGATGGCAAAACTCTTCAAATGAGAATTCCATACAAATAACCTGGTGTCACTGAGGTGTAAGGTATGTCAATTGATTGAGCCACCTAAGATATGTTATCAAGCTGTCAAATTCCTGATGAAAGCTATTGTTTTTTGTGCTGTTCCATGTCTGGAATGTGCAGGACATGTACCAGGTAAATCTCCCAGTACAGGCCTTCCTGTGTAAAGTCCTTAAGTGTAACTTACATGTAGGATTATATTCTGGGATGTGCATGTTCAAATAAGTGATCTGAAATAATGCATCTGGAATACTGTCTGCCACATAGACTAAGCTTCTGTACTGTAATCATTGTAATCTTATGCTGAAAGTTGGAATGCTTTTAGATACCTAATCTGATTAGCAATTTAAGTACTACTGCTACTAGCTGGAGTCTTACCATTATCTATAGCCATAGTTAGAAGGTATCACAAGATATATACAGAGTTGACTTCAAGTGCCATATAGTTATTACATTAGGAGTCACAACTTAATCTAGTTTTGGTTAAATTCTTTTGAAATCCCAGAGTGCTAATCCTGCACACCAAACATCACTGGCAACTGAAAATGCTGTCTATAGCTTAGGCTTGTAATAGTTGTATGTGTTGTAAAACTTTGTGGACTCTGCCATGGCAAAAGAGCAGGGTTAAACTTCAGAAAGCTTCTTGCTGTAGGCCCTGAAGTGGGTGTGAGTACCCTTACTTGCTACCTATTGCAAACAATTAGTTGAACAGTAAGTTGTCATTATCTGGTTGAGTGTTGAATTTTGGCTTTCCAAATTCAGCTGCTTTAACAGTTTAAGTGACTGTATTTGTCTGCTTAAGCTAAAGAACAAAACCAAATTACTAAAGCTCTTCTCTTTATAGGAAGCTAAACTCACTGACCAGTTGCCACTCATCATTGTATGTGACCGCTTTGACTTTGTGCACGACCTGGTGCTGTATTTGTATAGAAATAATCTCCAAAAATACATTGAGATATATGTACAGAAGGTAAGTTACAATTCATTGGTTTTAATGAATAAAACTGATCAGTCTTTCTAGATTTATATGGAACTATAAGTATTACACTTCTAAGAGTTCTGCAGACTCATACTTGGGACTGCCATTTTAAGTACCTGTTGGTGGCCTCTGGAAAGATAGCCCTTATGTGAGTGAGGTCTCCTCTTATTCCTCAGCCAAGCAGAGCAGTAACCCCAGCTAAGATACCTGTTGATGAAGGAAACTTGGTAGAATAACGTTGGAGTTCTTAAGGTCATTTTAACTTCCAGCATTTTAGGAGTGGGAAAGTTCTTTATACTTTCTGCAGAGACACATTGGCTTGCTCAAGACTTCTCCTGTGGGGACTGAGCATTAGTGAGCCACTGAACCGTAGTATGAACCCCTGTTCATTGAAGAATTGACTTTCAAGCTGGTCTGAAACCACAGGAAGCTGGGAGTAAAGGCAGGAGGATGAGAATCTTAACAAGCAGCCTTCATGTCTACTTCTAGGGATAAGTATTGACTGCCTATGCTGCGTGACAATACACTGACTTTAAATAATCCTGTTTAGGTGAATCCAAGTCGTCTGCCTGTTGTTATTGGGGGACTGCTTGATGTGGATTGCTCTGAAGATGTGATAAAGAACCTTATCCTTGTAGTGAGAGGTCAATTTTCAACTGATGAGCTTGTTGCAGAGGTTGAGAAGAGAAACAGGTATTAAACTTTTGCAAGTCTCTTAACGCTGCCAGTACTGCTCATCTGTCCATCATGAGTAGTACTGCTCATCGTGCCCTCATTACACGGGGACAGCTGATACTGACAGAACAAGAAACTGATGTTGTTTGTGCAAGTAGCAAAAGTCTGCTTTACTTCTTGCCTGATGTGCAGATCTCCCTTAAGCAGCTTTCAGCTTGATAGTTTTTGGCATGTGGTGTTCTTCCCAGTGTCAGAAAGTTACACCATGTGATGATGAAACAGAATTCAGGTCAAAATGGAGTACCATTAACTCTTAGTTACTGACTCTGTCCTATATTGAAGCTGACTTCTGTGGTGAAGATACTGTTCAAGTGGATACTTGCTTACTGACTCAGTCTCTCTAATGTGAAACCTACTTCCTTCTAGGCTGAAACTGCTTCTGCCCTGGCTGGAAGCAAGAATTCATGAGGGTTGTGAGGAGCCTGCGACTCACAATGCATTGGCCAAAATATACATTGATAGCAACAACAACCCAGAAAGATTCCTGCGTGAGAATCCTTATTATGATAGCCGTGTTGTTGGCAAGTACTGTGAAAAGAGGGACCCTCACCTGGCCTGTGTGGCCTATGAGCGTGGACAATGCGATTTGGAACTTATCAATGTATGTATGCCAAAGTGGCTGTTGTATGTGTTAAGTTCTAACCCAAGTATCGTGGGATGTGGATTGCTCAGACTGTCAAAAGCATTTATTTCCTAAAAGGTTTTAAGCTAGGAACTAGAAATTTCTCGTATTTAGTCTCCCTCTGTAACTTAGTAAGAATTGGGAGTCCCCTGGACATCCTAGGATGGGAGGCTAATCAAAGTATCAAAGCCTGAGATTTCTAGCTTGCATCTCAGGCAGGCTTCTTCAATGTTGCAGTACAGTCAGCTCATCAACTGTAGGCTCAATAGCTGTGACTACACTCTGAATAAACTTTGCTGTTTGCTAGGTGTGCAATGAGAACTCCCTCTTCAAAAGTCTTTCCCGCTACCTAGTTCGTCGTAAGGACCCTGAACTGTGGGCCAGTGTACTGCTGGAAAGCAACCCTTACAGAAGACCATTGATTGACCAGGTATAACTGACAAACCAGTAAAATCCTTTGCTGTCCCAACCTGACTTGCTAACATGTGACTTAACTGATGTGTCAATGCCTTGACTCTGCCTACAGGTTGTACAGACTGCACTGTCAGAGACACAGGACCCTGAGGAAGTCTCTGTTACTGTGAAGGCCTTCATGACTGCAGATCTTCCAAATGAGCTTATTGAGTTGCTGGAGAAAATAGTTCTTGATAACTCTGTGTTCAGTGAGCACAGGTGTGTAAAGTCAAAATTAAGTCTTGGGAAACTTGAAATTGTACTTGGTACAGGTGTTAAATTGCTGTAATGTGGAACAGCAAAGAAACTAATACCTTCTCCAGAGGGAATTTCTGTTCATTACTTGACATATATTGATATTTTTCTTTTCCTGTTTAGGAATCTGCAGAACCTTCTCATTCTTACAGCTATTAAGGCTGATCGCACCCGTGTCATGGAATACATCAATCGCCTGGATAACTATGATGCTCCAGACATAGCCAATATAGCTATTAGCAATGAGCTTTTCGAGGAGGCATTTGCTATCTTCAGGAAGTTTGATGTCAATACATCAGCTGTACAGGTATTGAAAAACATCAGTCTGTTAGTATCTTCCTGTGACATGTACATCCTCACACAAGGACTCTGCCATTCACCTGTGACTTCAGTGCTTAACACTAACTAGCAAAGTGACCAAAGCTGTTCAATGTGTTCTCTTCTGAAGCAGAACAAATGTTTTGTGTTAAAACCTCTAGTAAGTGACACTAAGCCTCCTGTCACTTGTCCTGCATGGGTTGTATAGAGTAGCCCCTGTTTTAAAAGCGGCTGTGGGTCCATTGAAGAACTAACATAAACCCACGGCTCAGTGTCTTGCAAAAACTGATCTTTATTAGATAGTGGCTGACGATGGTAACCCTTTCTTTAGGTATTAATAGAGCATATTGGGAACCTGGATCGTGCGTATGAATTTGCTGAGCGCTGCAATGAGCCTGCTGTATGGAGTCAGCTGGCTAAAGCACAGCTTCAGAAGGGGATGGTAAAAGAAGCAATTGATTCATATATTAAAGCAGATGATCCTTCCTCGTACATGGAAGTTGTTCAAGCTGCCAATGCCAGTGGTATGGTTACACTTCATTTAAAGCCTTGCTTTTGATTTTGCTCAGCTCTTTTGCATAGGCTGCTCAAACTGCAGTTCTACTAAACCTGTGTCTTGATGCAAGTAGAGGAATCTGGTTCTTCGAAATCTGCCCTAAGTGAGAAGAGGGAAAGACAGCATATTCCATCTGCAGATAATCAGTGGGCTTATAACTACCTTCTTTAGCTAGCTGGAGACTTCTGGCAGAGCAGGTGCTACTAAGCAGGTTTTTGCATGAAGTTAAATACCAGGATTTTAGTTAGACCTGTTGTAAGTTGACTTTATTAATCTAATATAGTATGTGCAGTATGAAGGCTGGACTTGGTTGTTGGGGAATAGCTGTAGAAAGACTAGGTAGAACTGGTAGTATAGCTTCAGCACATGTGTTCTCAATGGCAGGAAGGTAAGTGTTCTGAACTCTGTTTCATAGGAAACTGGGAGGAACTGGTGAAGTATCTCCAGATGGCACGCAAGAAGGCCCGGGAGTCGTATGTGGAAACAGAATTAATCTTTGCTCTTGCTAAAACAAACCGTCTAGCAGAGCTAGAGGAGTTTATCAATGGACCCAACAATGCACATATCCAGCAAGTGAGTGAGACTGAGTTTGTTTTACTGAATCCCAGCAGCAGGCTCCTTAGGCCTTGCTAACCACAGGGGTGTTGGGACTTCTCTCTCTCTTGGGTTTGTAAGAAGTTTCCATTTTGGTAATGGCTTGAACACTGCATGTTTTATGTGAACAGTTGACTGAAAAGCTTCAGGAATAACCTGGTTATGTTCTCCTGTAGGTTGGCGATCGCTGTTATGATGAAAAGATGTATGAAGCAGCTAAGCTGTTGTATAACAATGTGTCCAACTTCGGCCGTTTAGCCTCAACTTTGGTTCACCTAGGTGAATACCAGGCAGCTGTGGATGGTGCTCGGAAAGCAAACAGCACTCGCACATGGAAAGAGGTAAACGCTTTGATTGAATAACTGAAGGGACTTCAGAGCTGCAGCCTATTCAGAACTTTGATGATAAGCAATAATATAATTGTCAATTCCAGGTTTGCTTTGCTTGTGTTGACGGAAAAGAGTTCCGCCTGGCCCAGTTGTGTGGACTTCATATTGTAGTGCATGCAGATGAGTTGGAAGAGCTCATTAACTATTACCAGGTAACTAGGCTAACTCCTATTTATGGTCATAGTCTAAATTCTTTCATGGTAACTCTGTTGAAAACTGGAAATGTAGTAAAGTTGGTTCCTAACGTGAGATGTGTCTGTCTTAGGATCGTGGCTACTTTGAAGAGCTGATAACTATGTTGGAAGCAGCACTTGGACTTGAGCGGGCACACATGGGGATGTTTACAGAGCTAGCAATTCTATACTCCAAGTTCAAGCCACAGAAGATGAGGGAGCACTTGGAGCTGTTCTGGTCCAGAGTCAACATCCCCAAGGTAAAAGTCTGAGGCCTTAAATTAAAACATATCTGTTGGGATTGCCTGTACCTTAGCTTTTGCGGTATCTGCTCTTGTGGTTATTAATAGTGCTAAAGCCTGAGCAGTGATGGACACTAATGGCAATACATGTTAACTGGAATTTCTGATCTGCCTTTTGCTTAGGTTCTGAGAGCTGCAGAACAAGCCCACCTCTGGGCTGAACTGGTGTTCTTGTATGATAAGTATGAAGAATATGATAATGCCATAATCACAATGATGAATCACCCAACAGATGCTTGGAAAGAAGGCCAGTTCAAAGATATCATCACAAAGGTATTACTCAGCAAGGACTGTACCTCCTTTCACTGTGTGTGCTTCAGTTCTTTTTCCTTCACTGGTAGTCTGTTTAAATTTCAAAGTTCTTGATAGTACCAGACAATTTCAAAGCAAGTAAACTACAGTAACTAAAGAGATTTCCAGAGACAAGAATGAGTCTTGGATGGGTGGCTGAGTTGTGCTGGAATATCTAAGATTGTTCTAAGATTCTCTACAATCATGCTTCTGCTCTGAATGTGCATCCTTGCTCATCTCTAGGTAGCCAATGTGGAACTGTATTACAAGGCAGTTCAGTTCTATCTGGAATTTAAGCCACTGTTGCTCAATGATCTGCTGATGGTGTTGTCTCCTCGACTTGACCACACTCGTGCTGTCACCTTCTTCACAAAGGTAATTTTCCTACTGTTCAAATCAAAGAAAAAGTTACAGTTGGAAAAGTATTTAGCTCTAGTGGCACTATAAAATACTTGGCTACATCATTGTCTGTCGGAATATGCTGGGGGACCTCTACAAAAAGTTAATCTTGACTTAAATCTGTCTACCTGATTCCTTGAAGGTTAAACAGCTACCACTGGTTAAACCTTACCTGCGCTCTGTTCAAAATCACAACAACAAATCAGTGAATGAGTCCCTGAACAACCTTTTCATTATTGAAGAAGACTACCAGGTAAGTCTCATCTTGAAACAGGTGCCTGGAACAGGTACCAACTTGCATGCTGTATATTCTGCATATAACAGAAGCAGTTATTCCTGAACTGCAAAGTTCTAATCAAGCTGGTTTCTGTGTCAGTATTAACCTAATGTTCTGTCTGTAATGTCTGGAAGCACAGGTTTCTCCCTCATTTTCAGTAAATTTTACCTGCTTGCTGAACTTGAATTCCTTAAGTAAATGTTCTTTGACACTTCAAACTGAGCTAGTGGTGACTAGCCAAGGATTAAGTGGAGAACTGTTAGGAGCTTTCTGGGAGCTTTTTGGGCTCTGGGGATAAACTGGCTGCTCAGAGTGTGATGGATGAGTTCTTATTTAAGGCAAAAAGTGGATGCTGAGGAAAACTCACAGAAAGGGCAAACAGTTATGATGTCTAGTTCTACTGGTTTTGGAGAACAGCTGTCTGGTATTCAGAGGCTCTTAACCTCAGCAATCGGTACTGGAGAACACGAACTGGAACATCCTAAACTACATGTGTATCAAACAGTGGCTTCTCAGAAATCTCTTCAGGTCTGGCTAGAATACTTTATCCTCCTAGAATCAGGAATATGGAATTATGTTGTATGGAAAATGCTTGCATTTTTGTGGATGCAGTTGTACATTTGAGGTGTGAATAACTTCTTTCTCTGCTTAGGCTCTTAGGACTTCTATAGATGCTTATGACAACTTTGACAACATTTCTCTTGCTCAACGTTTGGAGAAACATGAGCTAATAGAGTTCCGAAGGATTGCTGCTTATCTCTTCAAAGGAAACAATCGCTGGAAACAGAGTGTAGAACTCTGTAAGAAAGACAGGCTGTATAAGGTAAGGCCACCACAGAGGTTTGGTTTAGCACACTTGGCTTGTTTGGAGACCTGTGATTTCTTTAGTAAAGCTACATCTTCTTGGATGCCACTAGGTGGCTTCCAGTCTGGCAAATCTAACTTTGGAAGTGCAGTAGATGGGCAGGTTTCTTGGAAACAAGTGGTGGGCTGTCTCCTCTCTGCTAATGTCAGTGATAGATTGCAGGTTAGTTAAATAGCACATCAGTATTGACGATTGTACTATTGTACTTGAGGCTAAACAGGCTCTCTCATGTTGTAGGATGCAATGCAGTATGCTTCAGAATCCAAAGATACTGAATTGGCAGAAGAGCTGTTGCAGTGGTTCTTACAGGAGAACAAGAGAGAATGCTTTGGTGCTTGTCTCTTCACTTGCTATGATCTCCTAAGGCCAGATGTTGTCTTGGAAACAGCATGGAGGCACAACATCATGGACTTTGCCATGCCATACTTCATTCAGGTCATGAAGGAATACTTGACCAAGGTAAGAGTATGTGCTTTTCCAGTGCTGAAAGCTTGTTAGTCACTGTGGTCTATGCCTTGAGACTGTCTGCTTGCTGCTAACATTGATTTGGGCTTTGTCAAGTGTCTGTCCATGTCCACCCTTATTTTTCAGTCCATCTGGGGAGAGACTTCGCCCTCTAGGAGACTGAAACACTTGCAGACTCCACCCTATCTACCAATCACAGAACCTACATCAGTAGTATTTGCCTGACCACGGGCAGTGTCTTAAAGTAGCTCCAGGATTTAGGCTTTTCGTATGCTGTGTCAGTCAGGAATCTTAGCTCTAACTAAATTCTAGACTGTATACTAAAAAAAGCTTTATAGCTAAATCTTGAGTTAACTTGGTCTGCTGTGCATTTAACTCTAAAATGTGGCTCTGATGCTTGGTGCACTAATTAGAACTCAGCTTTTGCTTGAAGCAGCTTAGGATGGGGAAGGTACTTGGTAATGCTCTGACAGAGAGCCAGATACCAAGTGTTGCTAGCAAGATTTGCCCAGCTGAAGGTTTTGGAATACATTCCTTAGTGATTAGGACTCCTTCTGTGATAAGTAAAAGCTTAACTCAGGCTTGAGTCAATGAAGACTAGAGTGCCTATCTAGAAGATTTGCCTGGCTGTTACTGCTGAAGGAAGGACTACTCTAATTCTGTAGCCAATCTGCTATCCTTAAATGTTGTAATTTGGGAGAGGTGGGGAACTATCTAAGCAGCAACATTGCTTGTCAGATATGCCTGATGTACCAAGCTAATACTGGGCTTCCCCTTGAGAAGTAGTAGTTTTGGGGTAGGATTCTTAGCAGGTCATGAAATGCTAATCTTTAAAGGATTAGGATATAACTGTAGTATAGCTAATTAAGTCAATGCAGTAAAATCTAGCAGCAAGCAGAGCTGCCTTTCTAAAGCAGATACTTCTGGTGTATCTTTGGTTTTACTCACCTGTACCTTAATAATTTCTTCCCTGACGCTGTTGTTTCTGCCTTTTATATGCTAAGTATGGAATTTGATTTTTCTAAGCTGCACCTTCTGAATTCCTTTGCAGGTTGATGCAATAAAGGAAAAGGTGAAAGTTGATTCTTGTTTTCCATCTTTAAGTCTGGAGGACTAAGTCTAAGGATTCTGCATGAGTTTTTTTCTTTCCTACGTTTACTACACTGCTGCTACTGCTTTTTCCCCAAACAATATCACTAAAGCATATGCAAATTGTTTAACTCTAAAAGTAGCTAGTGCTGTAGGACAAAAGTAGATTCACTTGCTACTGATGAGCTAATAGAGCCTCAGGAAGGGTGTACAGGTGATCGGTTGGATCACAGTCAACTTGGTATCAAAGGCATACATAAGTTTGGTTATTGGACAATCAATCTGACTGGAAGAACCTCCTACAATAAGAAATCATTAAGTCTTGCATCACTGTCTCTGAACCGTAAATCAATATGGAATTTGCTTGTTTAAGGACTGTGATCCAGTTTCCGATCTCTGATCATTACTAATGCGTGCTGACAGTAGGCAGCGTAGATACTAGCTGCTTCAGAAGAGACTTCTTCACTCTTCCTCACTCAGGTGTCGAGTTCTTCTGGTGCTAGTCTAATCCACATGGTGCTCTAGTTCACGTAGCAACTTAAAACTTCAGCTGTTAGACCAAGTCTATGTTTCTGTTCCCTGTAGTACAGTTCTTGTATTTGTGCAAAGAAGACTGCTTTCCAAGCCCCTCAGCTTCACTAAACTTCTCTTGCTACCTCATTTAAAAAAACCCACAAAACCAAACCAAACAAAAAGCTTATTGCTCTTGAGGCCTGCCTTTTGCTGTGCAATTTTGCCCTTCCAGAGGACAAATCTCTTAGGTTTCTGTCCATCTGTTTCTGTACAAATACCACTCTGATTCTCCTTAGACCAGAGGTCAGCCCTAGTGTTGAGTTTTCCATTCATGTGGTGGAGTAAAGGACAAACAAACTGACCAATATCTTGAAGATGGACTAAATGCAGACTCCTTTTTGGTGACAAGATGTCTGTAATTACACCACTGGAACTCAAGGCTAACCTGACTAAAGTGCTTAGTGTAAGGTCCCTCGGCAGCTAGTAAGTGAGGCAGTAAAAAAGCGTGTGTGTGAAAAAAGGTAATTGAACTGCAGTGTTTGCATAGACTACGCATGTGTAGCAGTCATTGCAATTACATCCCACTATTCCTTAAGCTACAAGGCATTGCTGTGGGCTGCGTGTGGTTTTTTGGGGGGAGCCTGTATGGCAGTCATCTTCAGACCTCACTCTTGCTTCAGTACTTTTGCCTCTTTTTCATGCACACATAACACAATAACATTGAATGCATGTTACTTTTCCTCTGCAGCTTATTGCAGTTCCTGTGGAAAAGCCTTTAAAACACTGTTGCTACAAGTGTGTAGGGTACTGAACCTGGTGATGCTCAAGCAAGTGGCATAAAAACCATCCTGCAGGCTGGTTTCAAACTTGCGCTTGTTGTTGTCAGTATTTGTTTAGCTCTGAGGGGAGGCATCAAAACTGCATTAAATGTCCTGGGCTGGAGACTTTCCAAGAGTGTGTAAGCCAAATGCCTCTGCTTAGTGGCAAACTCTGCACATTTTCCTTGGATTTGCATCTCTAAACCTGTGCTTCTGTGTTCAGTGCGTTGCTGTTTGACTTAAGAACAGCACAGTTCTCAGCATGGTGCCTGGAAATGAGTCTTGAAGCACTGGCAAGCACTCCTGTGCACTTTGAGAGCAGCAAGCCAGATACTGGTGTGAGGCAACAAAAAGGCTTGTGAAAGCCCAGTCAATGAGTGAGCTTGTAAAAGCTCAGGACTTACCCCACTTCCTGGATGTATGCCTCTAATTGAGGTTACAGATTAACAGGTTTTTGGAACACATGTTGTAACTCACAACTAACCTGAAGAAAGCCATTAGAGCTGCCTGCAAGTATTTACTAATGTAGCAGTTAAGCTAAAAACTGTTCAACTCATGAATGCTAGTGTAGCTGAACGAGTAATGCTGCCCCTGTGTAAGTGCAGGAAACCTGTCTTCAAACTCCTTTGTGAAGGAAATGAAGTGAGAGATTAATCTGGTTTGTGAGTTGTCTTACTGTCTTAAAATGTAATTGGCGTGATTGTCTCTGACTTAATTCTAAACCTTATCTCTCAGGTCAAATACCAATTCTTGACTTTTTGTGTGGTTTCAGTTTCAGGGCCTGCCTTACACTGTAGTAACGCTGAGTTTCCTTGGACTTGGTTTAGTAGCAAGCAGTATTTCACAAGAGTAAATTTCTTCTCATGCCTTTCTTTAGGGGTGGGCTTAACAGCACAATGGCGTTTGCTGTGCAGCAGAGGGAAGCTGGCTAGTCTTGTCTTGTCACTGTGAATTAAGCTCAAACAAGTTGAATCTTTGTGGGTTTAGGCTGACTGCCACACAGTTTTAGAGTGGAAAAAAAGCAAGTCTTATACACATGCATTCTCTGCATTTGAACTTAAATTGCATGAGTGAATGAGTTTGGAAAGTGAAATCTTGAGGCTCAAGTGACATGTCGGATGCTATTGCAGTCTGCTGTACACAAATACCAACTTCAGATTCCTTTGCTTCGATGTTATATTCAGGGAAACTCCTCCAGGTCTAGCCATTATCTTAGCAATTGTTCCAACAACTGACATTGTGCTCAAATCTGTGTCCAAAGGCTCTTGGTTTGAAGTAGTTGGAGCCACACTGACTGATGAGCTTACTGATGTCACAGTAGCTCAAGTCCTTTCATTTAAGCTTCAACCTGGAGTGAGCTTTCAAAGAAGTTCCACAAATCCCTCAATTAGGGGTTCAGGCAACAGACAATCTTGACTGCACCAGTACCAACATTGCTACTTGAATTGATCTTAACTTATAAACGGTCTCCTTTTCTCGATGGGTGTTAACATACCACTAAGGCTTTTCCACTTCTCTGCCATAAATAAGTACCTCTTCCTGGAAGAGTTTTTTTAATTGTTGGTTTCCATTCCAGGTGGATAAACTGGATGCATCAGAGTCTTTGAGAAAGGAAGAGGAGCAAGCTACAGAAACACAACCTATTGTTTATGGTAATGCTTTAGTTCGTGTGTTGTCAGTAGTGTGTTCTGCTTTAAAAACACCACTTTTCCAGTTACGGCTTTTCCAAGAGTATCCTTGGAAATGGGAATGCTCTTCGTGTGAAATCAAGTCTTAAGGAAACGTGTTCCAAAATACTGGATAAAGTACCACTCTAATCCAATTTTAGCAGCAGCATACAAGCTGCAGGATTTAAGATTGTCCCACCTTATTAAAGAAACACTTCCTAAAGGAAAGGAGTGCGGACGCTGTGTAATTCCAGACTTCTAGCAAGTGCATTATTTGAATCTTGCTCAACTCACTTTGTCTGTCTTGGGTATTTCCTTTGTATTGAGTTATCCCACTAATCCTGGTAAGAACATGAATTCTATCCCAGTAATAAAGGAACCTTTGCTGTACAGCTGGCAGCTCTAGTCTCCACACCATGAAGCAGTACAAGAAGTGTGGATTAGCCATAAAGCCACAGGGTGTGATGTTACAAAACCTAGCTCTGAGTCCGAATGTGACAAGAGCCTTGGGTGGCATGGTTTAGTGTGAGGTGTCCCTGCCCATGGCAGGGGGGTTGGAACTGGATGATCCTCAGGTCCTTTCCAGCCCTGACTCTTCTGTGATTCTGTAAGTAATCCGATCAACACTGTTGAAGCAAAAAATCTTGCAACAGTTGTCTGTGCACACTTAATGTTCTTAAAATGTTTGGCTGCTGTAAGGCTGACCCAGTCTGGAGCTGTGTCCTGGACACCCTATAATAACTGCAAACTACTGAGCTGTCTTACTGAATTGTGTCTGACTATCAGCTGCTTATCAGAGTAGTGAATGCGGTTTATGGGAATGTTCTGGAAGGTGTCTCTGCTTTAGCACTGCAGGGGTCAAGCCTTTGCATCAGGCTCACTAGCATAGGGCTCTGGCCTTCAGCAAGGTGGAGTTACTAATGCAATTGGAGCAGGAAGTGCTGTTTTAAGAGCCAGACTGACTCTGGGACTGAGGGAACTCACTGCTTTAAGGAGCAGGAAGCTCTTCCTTTCTCTCTCAGCATCAGATGTCTTAAGAATTTAAGCTACTTACCTCAGAATTCAAGAATCTGTGTCCAGGTACTTCGCAGTGTAGTATTTCTAACCATAGAATCTGTCATCCTGAGGTTTTGTGGGGAAATGCCCATTCTGGCTTCTGAGGACCCTAAACCAGGTCAGTAGGGACTTACTGTTAAGCATACAAATGTCTACAAGGAGGCTGTAGGCATTCTGCTGGCTGATTTCTCAGTACCAAGAAATAAAGATGAATCCCTTCTGTCTTCCAGGTCAGCCACAGCTAATGTTGACAGCAGGACCCAGTGTCGCAGTTCCTCCACAAGCACCTTTTGGCTATGGCTACACTGCACCTCCATATGGGCAACCGCAGCCTGGCTTTGGGTACAGCATGTGAGATGCAGCACAAGTCAGTTTGGAGCTAGTGTATTTTCTTACTGAAACTTCCACCGTCCCTCCCCGCTTTAACTCATAACAGGGAAAAGCAAGAGTTCTGCCTCGTGTTCTTGTAACCTTTACTTCATGAAGGACTGTTTTTTCTAGCGCAGACTATTTGAATCACTTATGTTAAATCTTTTTTCACATTCCATGTCATTTAGACTTTAAAAGGGGAATAGTTTAAACGACTTTGTTCAAGTGGGCTTTTGCAGGACTGCTTATTACCATTAAGTCTATTGTGAAGATTCTGATTTGCACTCTATAGTGTTACACTCTAATATTGAATCTTAAGTTCATTGTATGTGAGCAGCTTACAGTATGTACTGTCTATTCTAAACGCATTTAAGTATCACTGTATATTTGGAGAAAGCTAAAATGAAGATTGTATTTGACCTTGCAAGACCGCTGACAAGAGACAACACTAATCAGCATATCCTACCTTGGTTGGATTGCATAGCTCTAAAAGAATTTAAAATGCGTACAGACAACCTTGCCTGACTTAAAATGAGTACAAGTTGGTTGGAGTTTTTTTTTTCTTAACCTATGCAGGTTTTTCCAGTTATGCATATAGAAAATGCTAGTGTCTTTTTGCTCACTCCATATGTAACAGATGACCTTATGTTGTGCTGTATCCTGTGCTTTTGTGGGACATTCCATTCAGGAACAGAGCACCATGATTCCAATCTGTGTATTTACTAACCCTGCCCTGAGGTTTGTGTATGTTGGATATTGTGGTGTTTTAGATCACTGTTTTGAGTGTACAGAAGAGAGAATTCAAGCATATTGCTGTTCAGTTTTGTTTGTGCAATTTGAAATTACTCAGTTTAAAAATAAATTACTGGACTGTGGACATGCTGCATAGTGGTAGCTTCACTTTACTGTCTTCAAACAGGACCTTCAAACTCGAGCCAAGTGTTACAGTGCTAGTACAGGACATGCAAGTGCATACATTCAAAGGTAGGAGGGGCCATTAGAAGAGCAGCAATGGAGACCAGTAGTGGTGTCTTGCACTGAGGGGGCGATACAAGAAAATATGTAATGTTTTTTCCATAGAAAGATTATGCCAGAGAGAAGAAAATAGCACTTTTCAATAGTTGGCTGCATTGTGGCCAACTACAGCATATTTGACCAAGTGATAGATTAGGACTGTCGTAGGGTGTGTCAGTTAAATTGAGATTATGTTCTAGGTATGTAAGTTGCCTTAAACATATTTAGCTCCAAATAAAATTGACTTAAATGTTTCTCTATGAATACTGTCATATTTGAGTGTAATGAGCCCTATCTGTGGTAGCTGTAGGCACTTCTGTCTCTTGCCAGGAGCCATCCTATTCTCAGTGTCAGGTTCCAGCTCCATAGCTGCATCCCCTTCCTGCTTCCTCCTGTGAAACCTGACGTGAGGTTTTGGTGTCCTGTCAGTGCAGCAGCAGTGTCGTGGTGGGCATTGGCACTTGGAGGCAATTCACCTGCCACAGGCTCTCGGTGTGTGTAGGCTTTTGTTCAGCCTGGAGCAGAAATCTACAGTCAGTAGTCTCAGTCTTTGAGAAGTATTATGTCTAAATAAGAGGTGCAGTATAAAGACCTCTTGTGTTTGTTACACTTGCTTGTGCTTGCATTTCAGCTCCCCTGGGTTTGTAAATTTGACTGATGGAGGCAAATCCTTCTCTTTTCTTCTACAACCAATTTCACAGGTACTCAACTGTAAGATATGGCTGAAAGGCTGTAAAAGTGCAGAATCCTCACAAAAGAGCTTATTCAAAAATGGTCTCAAAGTCCCCCTAATTACAAGTGCAGTGAACCTGCCTTTTACCATGTTTAAACTGCAGTGGTCATGGCTCTGCAAATCCATTCTGCAGCTCCAGTGTGCTCTGAATTCTGCCCAACACCAGCTGTGATGGTGTGCTTCCATATACCCAGGAGACCTGTTAATCCCAAGTAAAATATGATTTAATTTAGTCCCTGCAGGACAAGCTGTTTATATGAGCTTGTTCAGCCTAGAGCTTGGCTTAACTGCTTGCAGATTACTGCAGGTGCATCAGCTGCATGAACAGATCCAGGAAAGAGCTGATTACAGCCTGTGAAGGCCTGGGTTGCAAAGCCAGTTTAACTTGGCTACAAGCTATTGCATCAGTTACTCTATGACTTAACTGCACAGGAAGTTGGCTACATACCCCCAGTTGTATAGGTCAATTTTAACTGCTACAGCAGCTCATCTTTTTGGAGTTAAAAGAATTTCTCTTTAAAAATCTCTTCTGCTAAGGTAGAGAGGAGGCACCTGATGTTTTAGCATATGGGACAAATCAATTTAAACTTCACTAATGCTTCTCTTCAGCCATTAACCCAGCATAAAATCTTCAATTGCATAAATCTTCAATATACTGAGTTCCTTCTTATAGGTACCAAAAATGTTGCTGGCTTTACTTCCCTCAACCCCACTGAGCCCAGCATCTTCTTGCCCAGCATCTTCTTGCCCAGCATCTTCTTGCCCAGCATCTTCTTGCCCAGCATCTTCTTGCCCAGCATCTTCTTGCCCAGCATCTTCTAGCCCACCTTAGAATAAGGAAAAGCTGGAGAAACAAATGTGAAATCTCTTACAAAACATGGTTATTTTATTCATAATGAGAGAACACATGAGCAAAAATCCATAAACCTGGATTTTATCGCTTCATACCACTACATACCAATGCATTCCTACTTCTTTGGTCCCCAGTTTAAAAGAGTTTTAGGTGACCAGAAACTTTATCTACCACATCAGCGGGTCCCGGCCCAATCCCAAGGACAGTTTGGGAACCTGGAGCTATTTGAGTACGACCTGCATCTTGGATTAAGCTCACAGTCAGTCCAAGGTGTTTTGCATCAGCTAGGAGTTGGATCAGTGTCTCCTCATCTGGAGCTCTGAGGACCACTTTTGGTTGTCCGCAGTACTCCCATTGCTTCAGGAGCTCAGGGTTTCTTCTTTGCACCTGCTTGTAGGCAGACACAGCGGCATGGGAACACTGTGCTGCTACTTTACCCTTCCCCATCTTCAAATCGTTGCGGACGATCAGCACCATCTTGAACTCCCCGGACTCGCCCATAGCTTCGCTGCCCAGGCTGCTGCTGGCGGCCGCGCTGGCCCCAACCAAGGGCTGCCGGAGGAACCTGCCCCGAATGCCCCATCCCAGGCACACACCGCAGGCAACTCCTGCAATGACACTGAGGAGCCCGGGCTGGGAGAGCGTATCCATGACGGGACTCGGAGACTGGCTGTGAAAAGAAGGGAGGGAACAGAACTGACTCGAGGGTTTGTCAGCGGGGGAGCGTGCACCCACCCGGGTGTGCGCAGACACGCGGTGCTCGTTAAACACGCGTTGGTGAACGAGTTCTGAGATGCCTTCCCGGGTACGTGGCCACAGCCACTCGCAGCAAGAGCTCTAACGCCAAACACAGCACCCTGCCGCTGCACGAACAGCGTCCCGGGGACGGCTCCGCCTCGGGAAGCATAGCCAAGAAACCGACCCGCAAGTTACGTGAAATTCACACTTAAAAACGCCGAGGAACGCTCAAGCGCTGAGGGTTTGAGTCAAAGCCCACGTTCACCTGAGGGCCCCTGCCCGGCGTGCCGAGCCGAGCCGCCTCCAGATCGGCCCCACCGAGGGCTGCGGCGGCAACGGCCCCGCCAGGCGCTGTGCACCGGCACCCGCGGCGGAAGCGACCGGAGCCTGCGGCAGGAGGGGGCAGAGACCGATCGCGGCCGCGGCCCCGGGGCCCGCTCCCCCCGCTCACCTGCCGCAAGCTCCCGCCGCCCGCAGACGCCGCTCCCGAAGACGGCCGCGCCCCGGGCTGGCTGAGGCAGGGAGACGCGCCGGAAGTGACGAACCGGGGGTTAGGCGGGAAGGGGCGGGCTTGTCCCCGCCCACACTTCCTCGTTGGCCCGGGCTCAGCGGGAGCCGCCGGCTCGGAGCGTGGTGAGTGCGGGGCTGCGGCTGCCACAGCGGGCGGGGAGGGGGGGGGGCCACGCCGCCGCCGCCCCCTCGGCAGCACCCGTGGGGCTCCCCTCATCCCGCCCCTTCAGCTCCAGCCGCGGGGCCGCTCTCCTCACGGCCACCCGGGCCCAGGGTCGCGCTCTCTTCCCCCCCTCATCTCTTGTCTCCGCGGTCACCGCGCGCTCCGGGCCGGGCCGTGGCGGCGGCGGCGGCCGCGGGGCGGGAGTCCCGGCCCCGGGGTGGCGGCGGCGTCGTCCCGGGGCACCGTGACCCAGCGGGGACCGGAGGTGTGGCGGGAGCCGCCGGAGGTGGCCGCCGGCTGAGCGCTGGGGCAGGGGGAGGCCGCCTCAAGCCCCTGAAGTGCGGCAAGGAGCTCGGCGCTGCGGCCGTTCAGCGCGATAGCTCCGCGGCTGCTAATTCATGCCCTGGCCCACCGGAGCCCTGCCGCGAGCGGGGCGTTCCACCGCCCGCTGGACAAAAGCCGGTGACTGCACGGTGAAATGGCCCTGCTGTGGCCCAGGGGACGATGCCTGATGACACAGTGAGAAATTCATCCTGCTGCCTGCGGAGTCAGGCACTGATGGTCTTTGTGTGCTGCTCCGATAGAAATGTGCTGTGTTTCCCTGGCTGAGCCGATGGTTGCATCTTCTGCATCGTGTTGCTATAGGCTGCTGGTGGCTTGTATAGATTTAGGCCCAAATCCATGGAGACTCTGTTGACCAAAGTTAAGCACCTGGATGTGTTTGTCTGGTTCTTAATTCTCTGGCCGATGTCATCTGGTGGTTGCAGAAGGTAATAAAGCAGTGACATTCCCATTCTGTTCTAGTTTTGATCCTTAGATGTTTGGCAAGTCATTTAGGTGACCTGAGGGAAGGGCTAACAAGTTTGTTTGATGGTGGCTCTTTATTTCCAAAGTGCTGTGAATCCAGGTTATTTGCTTTGATGTGCACATACAACACTTAAGGGTTCTCTCCTGTCCTTGTGTTCTCTGGCATGTGCTTGCCATCAGGTAGGTGTCCTGGTTTATGATATGGGTTGAGCACTCTGAGATGGAGGAATACTACTCATTGATGCCTTGAAGCATATGTGTTCTCTTTGAGCAGTGGCTTTTGGTGCTGTTTTACTGTTAGGACTTACGCTCTTCTGAGGTTGCTTCACCCTCATTCCTGCCAGATAGGTTCTCATGTTTTATACCGTCTTACCTTATGATGGCATAGGAAAGCTCTTCTTAATGCATTAGTTTGCCTGTCAGAATGGCCTTCAGTATGGCTGTCCCCTTTCTTGCGATCCATTATTTTTGCAGCATGGCTGGACTTGTTTTTATTCCTTATTGGTCATAAATGACGGTTGTAATGATGGCTTCACCCCCTGGTTTCCGATACGAGTTTTAAAAAACAGGTTTCCAGTCAGTTGATGGGAGGTGAGCACTACTTACTAATTTGGGGTAAGCTTCTTGTCCTACTTAACAGCTGAAATCCATGGTACTTGTGGTTTCTGTGGGAAAAGGTAGGAGGAGCCTCAGTAAGTTTTAAGTGGGTAGTAGTAATGAGGAAGGTGAGTATACTGTAAGCAAGCCTCTTAGCTGGAATGGCTGTACTGTTCCCACCCTAACACTTTTTTCTTGTGCTTGTCTTTAAACACCTTTTGAATGTCAGAAGTGTTTAGAATCATAGAATCCTAGAATCATTAGGGTTGGAAAGGACCTTAAGATCATCCAGTTCCAACCCCCCTGCCACAAGCAGGGACACCTCACACTAAACCATGGCACCCAAGGCTTCATCCAACCTGACCTTGAACACTGCCAGGGATGGAGCACTCACAACCTCCCTGGCCAACCCATTCCAGTGCCTCAGCACCCTCACAGCAAAGAATTTCTTCCTTAGATCCAATCTAAACCTCCCCTGTTTCAGTTTGAACCCGTTCCCCCTTGTCCTTTCACTGCAGTCCCTAATGAAGAGTCTCCCCCCAACATCATTATAAGCCCCTTTCAGATACTGAAAGGCTGCTATGAGGTCTGTTTCTGACTACATCTTGTGAATAGCTCTCCTTGGAATGTTCTGTGTAACTAGTGCGTATTTTGAGATCTTATTTCTTAACAAGTCTTGGTTTTAAAACAAAAACCTTGCCAGTTTTTCTGGTACAATGGTGATGAGAAACATGCAACCACCTGCAGAGTAGAACTTTAACTCCTGGTACTCGTGGAGAAGTGTGAGCTGGATGGACTTTGCTGTTCCATAAGAGCAAAGGGCACAACCTTGAAGCTGTTCCAACACTGAGCTTTTTGTATTCTTAGGGCAGGTTGCAGCTGCAATCATGGGGTTTTGAGGCTGCACTGTCCACGTGGAGCCAGGAAACAGGAATATGTTGTTTTGAGGCAGGCACTTGTTCAGCCTATTTCAAACTTCTTAAAAGGATTGTCTTCTCTCCCACAAGGCTCAGAATTAGCCTCAGCATGTGTGTGGTGAGTGTCAGTCTGTCTTGACATTTGAATGGCCAAGGCAGCCATAGCGTAACCTGAATTGGTTCCAGTTGGAGACTGGTACCATCTATGAAGAGCACAAGTCATTGTCTCAGGACCATGTTTCAGCTACAGTTTTCTGTGGGGCTTGGCAGTGACTTCTATTCCTTCCCTTGAATCTGTGCTGTACTTCCTCTTTCAGAGAAGCACTCTGGATAGAACGGCTGGGCAGGTCCAAACATCTTTTTGTGGGGACACTGTCTCCCAGCACTTACAAGATAGTATAAAAGGCAAAGTTCTTGCCAAATCTACACTCTGCACAAGCTGCTGGAGAAGCCAGGTGGTGATGCTTAAGGCTGGGTTTATACTCTTATGTTTCTAACCCTTCATTCTTCCCTAGCCAAATTTTAGCAAGGCTTTTTTTTGTGCAGCATGTGTTATCTTGTCACTTGTGAGCTTTATTTCCTCTGTGCCATTTGGAAACAGAGGGGCTGATGGCAGAGTGTTTGACTGCCACCTGAATGTAGAACGTGGTCAGAGGGCCGCGAGACAAACATCTTGGCAGAGAGTATGAGCATGGATTTGTGCGTAGCCCTCTGGAGCTAAGGATGTGAAAGGTACTTGTCTGTTTAGTCACCTGAATATTAAGTTAGGGTCTTTTTTGATAGTGTTGTGTGGTTTCTCTCTCCAAAACCTTTCTTTCTGCTCATATCAGACTTTTCAAATCATCAGTTTCGGTGGAAGGGCTGCTTGGGCATACATGTCATGCCCTCCCTACGAGGTACCTTATCATAGCATTGATCAGTGCTGTGGTTGTTCTTGTCCCTGACTCCCTGTTTGAGAGAGGACATGAAGTACAGTGTACTATAATGCTGTTTCATTCAAAATCTAGATATGGTGGAGCTGGGCACTTGTGAAAGTGAAGTTAGCGTGGCAGCACAGCAGTGCTTCTGGGGAGGTGTCCCATGGTGGTCATGGCTCACCCCCTCAGCAGTGCATTTCACCCTTGCTGCTAACCTTGGAGTGGCTTTCTCAGGAGCTAGTTGAGCAGCAGCGGAGAAGTTGTGTTTCTGTCAGCTGCAATCTGCACCCTAGGCTTGCTGCTTCCTGCCAGTGTAAAGAGCGCAGGACTGATCTGTGAGCTCTTTAGAGCATGGGATGCTACACTGATAATATTCACATTCCCAGTTGTTTCCATTTCCTTTTATTTTATTTATTTGTTAATTTACAAAGTTTCAGCAAGAGATCACTACAGAGACCCCAACAATATGAATTTTATCTTTCCTACCATCTTCTGTGCCTTTTCATCTATAATACTGTGTGATGACTCTACTGTGTTATTGTAGCACCCAATTCTACTGTGCACTCTACATAGGCAACCATCAATATTCATGATTCACCTGAGAAAGTCCACCCAAGTGTGCAGCTTAATAACAAGTGGCCTTAAACAGCAGGGACAGAACCCTTAGTAACCTCAAAAGAAAATGCATGGCAGCCCTGAAACTCGTGTTGTAACAATATTAAATCTTTCTTTCCTAAAACATCTCCCAAAAGTTTTGTTTGAAAACTGGAAATTTTAACTCTAAATTGTAAGATAACTTTCTGGAACCGGTGTTTGGCTAAGAATTGGAAAATAGGTCTGGTGTAGAGAGGCATAACCCACAAAATGGAAACTTGTCGTCTTTAACTGAATTACTTTTCCTTTGAGGGATTAAACTACTTTAGTTAGAAAAATATTTTTAGTATGAGAATAAATGCACTGGTATCAAAGTCACTCATTAGAGTGAACTCTGTGGAGATTTGAATGTCTTTCCAATGTGTCCTAATTTATTTTAATTGAATGCTTCCCATGAGTGTTAAAGGACTGGAAAAAATCAAGCAGCTACAGTTTCTATTTCCTGTCGTTTTTAGGGAAGTTATTAACCTCCAAGTTAGGGACTGTGTCAGTTTTATATCACATGATGAACAGTATTCTCTTACTCTGTAGGGGCAGAAGGTTTGGAGGAGCTGTCGCTTTGGTCTTGAATGTCTACAGAACTGAGGACGTAGTTGTCTGTTCTACTGGCTTCAAATACAGAAGTAGTGAAGAGTGACATAATTGTACGGAGCTGAAAGGGTAGGTAATGTTTCACAAGACTCATCTCATCCTTCACCTGAATGCGTTCCTGTGCCGGGCAGTCTTTGACTTTTAAAGGGAAGTGTTCTCCAAAGTCTTATTTTGCTAAGAAACTGCTAAGTTAGTCCTTTTGAAAACTGTTGCCTGAACAGAGCATTTGATGACTGAAACCAGACTGTATTAGAGATGCGTATTGCTGTCTAGTTTAGTGCAATTCCTCATCCACCTGCCAAGGTCTGTCTTTTTATTCTTTTGTTCTCTTTATTGTAATTGAAAAACATAGAATTGATTCTGTGAAGAACAGTGATGTAGGTAAGGAAGAAGGGAATGATTATCGGAAAGGCTGGGGAGAAAGCAGCAGCAAGATACCAGCAGGATTGGATCATTTGGCTTAAAATGCAAGAAATGACAAAATGATGTGTTGCTAAGGTGGCTGGGAGAAAACATCAGCACAATGGGCTGAGTATAAATCCGGTTCTAGCAGCTGTGTGACAGGTAACTTTGATGGAGATGAGGGTCAGAGTCCTAGGGTCTCTTAAGTGAGAAGTGGTGAGCTGTTCAAACAGTACCTGGGAAAACATTGAGATCCTTCAAATAGTTCAACAGCTTCCTTGTTCCAGCACATTGGAAAGAAGTCCTGAAAAAAATCCTTAGTATAGAAGAGGAGTCCATGTTTGACCCCTGTGGGTGAGAGCACAAGCACCCAGCTGTCTTCTCTTAACCTTTTACGTAAGTGCACCCAACATCGGGGTGCTCCAGCAGGCTCCCCAGAACTTCAGCAAATAAAGGGGTTTTGTCCTTTTCTCTGGTTACAGAGTGTAGAGATTGCAGTGCCGATTTTGGTACGTTCTCATGCTCTAATGGCTTGTTTTGCTTTGTCTCATTGATGCTGTGAAGTGCCAGTCACAGTTGCCATAAACCTTTTTTGTTAACCAACTTACATTTTTGACTAGTGATAATTGTCTTTTTATACTTAATGTTATGGTTTGTGCTAAAGCTGAATAGTGCATTGTGGGCTATTTGTTCAGCCCTACAAAGAAGTTCTTGTGTGAATACAGCTCTGACAAATGATCTAAGCAACCCTCATGCAAAAACTGCTCTAAGTTGTTTGGGTTCTTTTTTTTTTTGTTTCTCTCTTTTAAATGTTTATTAAACATTTCTGTTGCACTTCTCCATGTATTAAGCAAATCTATTTTTAGGTATGGACTCTGTATTTTTCAGCATTCATAAGAAGTGAAGCTCTGTTTAGCAGATAGAATTTAATTTCCTGTGGTGAGCTGTCATGGATTTGGTATAGACTTGAGAATGTGGACTCAGTTAATGAATGATAACTCCATTTGGGTCAGACTCCCACTCCCATTAGTCTCTATCAGAAGACATTAGTGCAGGACTAATGATTCAAATAGACATCAAACAGAACAGTAGATCGAGAGCTGAGCTTTCTGAATGTGCATTCTCCAGATCCCTATGCTAAGATGCTTTAAAAATAATCAGACTTTGATAAACCAAGGAGTTTTCTCTGAAACCAGTAAGAATTTGGTTTCTTAATTGCAGCCCATTTAGACTTGGCATGTGATACATATCAAATATCCTAGTCATCTTTATATCTAAGTACAAGTGTTTAGAGCTTTTCTGCAGAGTGGTTGAACTTTAAGACCTCCTTGACAACTGTTCACTACACAAGTGTGCAGAAGGATTATGTGTTTGCTTTGCTGTCAGTGTTGACGTGTGTACTTGAGGTGGAGTTAATGCAAAGTTAATCCCAGATTAATGCCTTTCTAAGCAGGCAGGGTGAGACTGGCTCTATTAGTTCAGCTTGTGAGAGCTGTAATATGTACGTAACAGTGCACCTGAGATCCCTAGAGACTGATGATTTTTATGTGCCAGTAAGATGTTTAATGGATTTCTGTGGAATTCATTTCATGGAGAGGAAGTGCACATGCACAGCCCAGATTTTAGCATCCAACAGGGAGAGCAGTTTGTATTAGTAAATTAACTTTCTGTAAATGTAATTAAGATGAAAGCAGAGACCAAACCAATTGAGGCTTTAATTTTGAAGGCTGGATTTGCACAAGGAGAGAAGATGGATTTCACAATGAGGAACATGTGGCTTCCGCTTAAGTTCTTGGGTTTTTTTAACGTTTCTTATGTTTAAACCAACAAAATGTGACTGAAGTTCCTTGAACCAGAACTTTTTTATTTTAAGGGTGGATGTGTGCAGAACAGCTCTGATGGCTTTTGCTTCTTAAGCAGCTTTCTGTGAACATCAGGCTTGCTAACTGCGGATGCCAAAGCTAAATATTTCCCCTCTGCACACAACTTGAGTTTTGTGTGTGTATGTGATATACAGATGTGTGTGTATAGCTTATATTCTATGTGTATAAATACATATTTTTATATACATAAAAATAAGCCCACATAAGTGCAGTCAGTAGAAGCAGTCTGCCATTTACAGGGACTTCCTGTCCTAATGAAATCGGTAGATGGCTCAACATTTGATCCTGGTATCACCGTAGCAACTGGCTGGTTGTCCTCTGCTCAGTACTGCTGTGACTCTGCTGACTTCCAGAGTGTCAAGACGGCTATAAAACTGATCTGAAGAGACAAGGTTCACGTTTCTCTGGCGTTTGAATAGCAGTTCAGAGCAAACCTTGGATTGCAAATGACTGCAGAGTGATGCTGTAAAGCCTCCTACTGCAGTGGGTCAATCCTCTGTTGTCCTTGGCTGACCATGGAGCCTTCCAGCATTTTTCAGAAGCAAACTTGCAAAGCTGTTCTGTTAATTTTCTTGGTGGTTTGGATATTTTGGGCCCCAAGTTTCAATGACTAAAAATGGTAACATGCAAGAGATTAGTTTCTGCTAGCTTGTTTGAAGCAGGTGGATTTCTATTGCTGCACATTTCATTTCAGGAAGGTGTTGAAGGAAGGACTGCTATTGAGTTTAAGTAATAATCACATTCTAGCTAGCAGTTTTGTCTGTATAACAAGCGATACACAAGGCTTGTACCTGTTCAGAAGTACATCCATCCAAAACTGACTTGTGTAACCCTGGCACTATTAAGCAAATACAGTATCTGGAATATTATAACATTTTATTAAAACAAAACTGACAGCATTATTGCAGGCTGAATCAAAGAGTTGATTGCACCCCTGTTTACCAAGCCTGAGCTGCTGCATAGTTCTTAAGCCTGACATAAATCAAAGGGGAGGTATTTTTTCTCTGAAACTTTAATTTCCTCCACTAGACAGTTTTATATAACCTGTCATTTTAATACAACACTGCTTTTCTTTCCAACAAAAGCAGCATGTCAAAAACTGTAAATCATGTTTGCTTACAGGGAGAAATGCAATGCAAATAAGATGCCTTAGCTCTGTGGGACTCTTTTCCAAGATAAAATTCCAGAAACTGTTTTAAGATTCAAAAGAGGATTTTTAAAGCAAGGGGTCTGACTGGCTACTTTATTTGTGTTTGATTGCATAAGAATTGTCAGCTGTTCAGGTTTTGTTTGTTTTTTAGGGAGAAAAAGAACTCTTGCGACATGCCAGTTTATGCTGGCTTCCAATTATTGCACTATTTACTCTCCTGGATAAGGAACACCGCAGCTGTTCTTTGGGGCTTTCTAAGGTTGATCTAACCATAGACTAAATTAACAGACAGAATGTATGCTTTTCTAAACAGCTTTCCATCAGAGAGCTCTCATCTACTGAGGGGTTTAGCTTTTCTGGTTTACAGATACAAGGCTGTGCAAAACACGAAATGCAGTTCTGTATCTTAGTTACCATATTGAGACTTTTCAGACTGTGAGGTTTCTGAGGTCTGTTTGCATACTGCCTTCCTGGAAGCTTAGTGTCAGTATAGGTGCTTTCTAACACGAGAATCAAAACTTAAGTGCCTCTCTGTTAGTATTGAACTGAGGTTTGTGCGAAGCTCCGCTGCTGCTGGAGCCCAAACAGGGAGCTGAGTAGTAGAAGGGGCTGTTTAACAAGCTTTTGTTCAGCTGTTAAAATTGAGGGGATTTTGTCATTTAAGTGAAAAATTTAGATTTCTGTAGGTGGAACTGTTTTAATATCTGTCATTGTGGGAATTGAATCACTTTCTCTGGTGGTGTAATGTGGGATAACTGTGATTTGGCTTTGGAGAACTGCTGGATGTATGCCTGTATCCATTGACTATGAAGTAAATGGAGTCTTTATAACAAGAAATTGAGACGTGCTTTTTGGTTTTCTTCTGCTACAAGATCCCCATACCTGACTGATCGATGAAATGGCAGAGAATGGAACAGATTGTGACCAGAGACGTGTAGGAATGATCAAAGAACAGCACAATGGAAGCTTTACAGGTAGGTGGAAAATGACTTTATGTTCTCAGCTTTATGCTATGTATTTCCATTCAGTTTTCTTTTTACACTCTTTTTTCCCTCTAGAGTTCTTACTCTATAGTTCCTCTGCATGTTAGCCCTGTAAAGTTGACTTGGGTACCAATGGGGGCTGCAGTAGAACTGAGCTATAAAGCTGAACTATGTTGGCAAAATATGTGGTTGTCGAAGTCTGGCTGTCCAGCCCCACCCTTTGGCACTGGAGAGGTAGCACTGGGTAATAAAACTGCTTTACACTGGGAGAAATCCAGTTATTAGTCTCCCAGGTTTTAGCTTTTCTGTTGACATTCAGCTTCACTGTAATTTAGTAGTTTTCAATTACAGATTACCAGCAAAACATTAACTGCTTCATCTCCAGCCTTGCCTCTGTTTTTCCTACTCGTAGGTCTGAAGTAGGCTTAGGTTAATGTTTAGGATTCATGAAAAATAACCTGAGAATATTTCACAAAGAGCCTTGTGTCTCTGAATTGTCTGTGCTGTGTCGTACAGCACAGAAATTATCATCATCTTGGTTTGTTTTCTTTCAGCTTTCAATGTGCCAGTTCCATATTTAATTAAGTTTTGTAACCAAGTGATTTCTCAAGTTGTCTGCAGTCTTACACCATTGTCTTTTATGACCTTTACTAAAAGCAAGGTCATAAAAACCAAGGTTGGAGTGTTTCTATTAGACAAGTAGAGAATGGAAGTTCATGAAGCAACGAACGCAGCAAAATTTAGAGAGGAACTGTATGTATGGAACAAATCAAAGCCTTTTACTTAAAGGCTTAAATCATTCTGTAACACTGAGGGAACGTGGATGTTACCCAGCATCTGCCATTGTAAGATTTCTGTTAGTTCAGCTGAAGAATATAAAATTAAAGGGACTATGATGGATGAGGTATGCAATTTCTATGTAAATATTAGCACCTGATAAGGCAGCATGTTTCAGTCACTGGAGTAAGACTGAAATCCTACATCATGCTGAGGCTTCAGATGAGATTCATATTATAAATGCAACAGCTTTTTACAAATTTAAAATTTATGAATATTATTGCATTGCTTTAAATGTATGCAAAACAGGATACGCGTTTTGACGTTGTGCAGCAAATGATGTTTAAAGAAGCTTGGTGTCTGTTTGGATACTTGTGCTACTTTTGAGTTTGGAGTTCTCTTTCTCTCAGAATTCATTTTCTTTAAAATTTTAAAAATTATTATCACTCGTTAGCCTGATGACCTTTGAACAAGCCATTCTTATCCATAAAATAGTTGGGTTTTTATTAATCTGGACTGTGCTGTAAGCATAAAACAGCACATTTGTTAGAAGAACCTTTCTTTTGTACCTGTTCTGGCAGTGTACAGTGACTGGTGTTACGGCAGTGTTGAGGTCTGCATTTATAACCGAAGCTGCTTTTAACTGCAGTTGAAAGCAACCAAATGAACAGCATCAGTCCAGTGGACTGTGATGTAAAAGCAGGATTCAATTCCTCTCTGATGGGCTTCTTTTGGATAAGCTGAGCAGTGTGGCAAGCCTTGCTATGGCCTGAGGATCCTGACTGGGAGGGCAGATGCTGTTACCCAGTTGCATGCTGACTGAAGTGTGTAAGGATCTGTGTAATTCAATCTAGTTTGATTGGAGGAGTCTGAGCATAGCTTTGGAAGGGAACCAACTTCAGAAGTTCAAAGTGAGATGTGGTCTCTGTACAGGGAATAGAGTTGCATTTGGCCTGACATAGTAGTTGATTTGTAACTGGTAGCGCAGTACCTTCCATAAAGGCTAACATAGGCCAGACTTTTTGCACCCTGGTCCACATAGATTCTTGAATGGTTGCCAGCTGCATGAAGGACAAAGCCATCTGATTTCTGATGTACTTGGAGCAAATGCTTTGTGATGAGTAGCAAAGATGATCGGGAGCCCACATTAACTTCCTAACAAAACAGGAAAAACAAAGTCAGTATAGTTTTGGGCGGGTGGGATCTGAACTGCCAGCCTGTGCTTTCACATTTCTGTTGCTTTCCATTTACAGATTCCTCTTTGAGTGAACGGAAGCGAAGGGACCGAGAAGAGAGGTTGAATATTGTACTGTGGAGACAACCGCTTGTTACCTTGCAGTATTTTTTCCTGGAAACTCTAATAAACTTGAAGGAATGGACCATAAAGTAAAGATAATTTCTTTAACTTCTACTAAGCGTTCTGGGGAAACCCATGCTCTGATTCAGTAGGTCATTCTGACATCTCACTTTCCCTGATGATTCACAACTTTACAATTCTTCTTTCAGAAAACATACTTATTTTGTACCTGAAAGGTGGCTGCTGGCACATCTCGCACTTGTAGCTGTGTACTCAGACCTTCTGCCTAAATTGCATAAGTGTAAATGCAGTAAGGTGTCAGTAGAGGAAAATTGCAAGCTTACTTTCTGAAGAGTTGAATATTGCAATTTGAAGGAGTGGGACAGTGGTTAGGAATCCTTAAGGCAAGAGATACTGTACTTATGACTACAGTGTTAAGTACTGATCTATTAATGTATGGCCTGCTGTTAATGAATGATCTGCAAATAGCTCAACTAGGGCAGGGTTCAGGATTATGTGGAATTTGCAGTGCTGTTTATGATGCTGCGGAGAGGTCTTTGCTTCTAAGATATGTTGTCCCTTTCATAGCAAGAAATGATTTATTAAAAAACTTCCCTTAAGCATTATTTGCACACTGGATAAAAAGCTTTTGTTTCTGTTAGGAAACATGTGAGTAGCGGTCCTAGCATCCCCTGCTAGTGCTGAAATGCATAGCTGTTTGTTAACCCACAAGGTTTGAGAGGGTTTAGAGTGTCAAAAGGCAAACAAAAGCCAAGAGTAGCAGCCATCCTAGTGCTTGTGTTGGTAATTGGAATCTCTTGTGTTTGGGATTGAGCTTACAGTCATTTTCCCAGTTGGAAGATAGGATCTAATATCACTGTGGGTGATTCTAGCCATTGGAGCACTCTTTTGCTGCATGAGCTGAGATTGATGGTAATGGGCAATGCTCTTTGACCCTTCTGGCCTATGGCTGAGGTGCTGACACATAAGATCCATGGAGAGAAACTTCCATTTTCCATTTTGATCTTCTGAAATTATTTGTATGAAAAATACCAGGTTTATGTAGTGCAGTCTTTAATAATCTTTTACACCCTGCCCAACCTAACCCCCAAACCTGCTTGTTTTACTATGTGCATTCCCTCAACTATCATCAGGAGTTCTTCTAAAGAAGTGTTTTATCGGGTCTTGTGTTAGCCATTTCTGACAACCTCCAAGCATTTATTTAAACCCAACAGAGGGAACATTTGAGGTCTTGTGTTAAGCTATAACCTGGCTTCCTGGACATCAAATTCTGTCACAGATAGCACCCGCACCCTCTGTTGTGCAGCACATTTACATTGTCTGGCGTTAGCATGACAATATCTTTGCAGAAAATAGTATTGACTATTATAAGCTATTAAGCTGCTATTAAGTTGAGACCTCAGATTGACAGTGTTCTACTGTAAGTAAATTGTGATTTAAATGATGACAATCACTTAAATCCAATTGTCATACTAATATAAGCAGCACAAATTATTTTAAAATGAAAGGAAAATGAGATTGATTTTTTCAGCCTGCCTAACAGCAAACATTGTGACTCTTCCCTTGTATTATGTGTCCTACTTCAATCTTTTTCTGTCTGTCTAGATAGATGAGTTACTTTCAGAGTTTGCGATTTCATGTCTGAGATTTGTAAGTGGTCCTAGTGATTGCTATTTTATATCACTAAATGACAGTATAATAGTGTTTCTCAGAAAATAATAAATGTATTTACTAATTTGCTATGTGTGGCCACATGCACCTCAAGCAGAATGTGTATGTAAAACTTAACAGGCTCAAAGGTATTTGGGTTTACATAGGCAAACACTTTTCTCCCCTTGCTGTAGTAGCTTCCTAATGCTTCATAATTGGCTAAAATGTATTTATTAAATGTTGAGCCGTTAAGAGAGATTAATTTCAATACATCAGGGGAACCAAAATAGTGTAAAGATTTGTTCTTGCTGTCAATGTGGTTCTACCCACCAGTACCCAGTGTGAAACTGGCACTTGTGTTCCACCCACTGCTCATTCTTCACACAGGGCCAGTGCAATGCCTGCATTGCACTTTGCTTAATTATGGATGTTGTTGGTGGCTCTGTGTTTGGGACTCTCTTGGCTGCAGAAGCTGGATTATTTGTTTTCAGGTTGTGGTTGTTTTCAGATGGTTACTTTGCTTTCATTAACAAACAAACAAACCAACCCCAGAAACTTTGATCTCACTTGACAGCGAAGCAGAGATTTTTCCAGAAGCAATAAAGGGTCCAGGGATATTTTCTTGGGACGTTTATGCTTTTATGTTTAAGCAGACTTGTCAGCTCTTACTGTCCCTGCTGCCTGCATCCACACAGAGCCAGGCTGTGCCATAACTTCAGTGACTTTGAAATGTGTGCTAAATTATGAACCCCCCCTAATTGCCATTTGTTTTTTAAGATTGTGGCATCGGCGAAGTATCTTGGTGGCCTTTTTACTGATGCTTGCAGTGCTCACAGCTACGTATTACATTGAAGGAACACATCAACAGGTATGAGGATTTCAAGTTACTTTCCTTAGTAACTAATACTTTTCTGTCCCTGTGCTAAAGTAGGTGTCCTGGGAATTGAATGGGATCTCCATGAAATAGTAATGTATCTTTTGAACTCCTACTCACTAAGGATATTTGTTTCTCATGTCATGACTCCTCTCTGTTGTGTGTAGATGAGTTGTGTTTTAGAGATGGGGAATGAGCTGTATCGTTTGATCTATTCTGTTGTGTCTGTAGGTGTTCCACTTCTCGTCTGTTCCCGAATAAGCGCACCTCTGATGCCGCAGCACCCCTTCACATCTGCTGTTAACAAGCTTTTAATAGTGGTGTGAGCTCTTGAGACACAGTGTTAAATTGAGTCATAAGAGAACTTTTGGGTTCCAAATAAACGTTTCATCTGTTTCTTTGGAAGGGTCTCTTGACCAGCTAGGTAGGATAGGCATGGTTCTAGATATAAGATGGTTTCATGGTTCAGATCTGTTTCTGTGATGCTTCTTATACCTGCATTGTTTTCATATGGTTGTTTAAAACCTTTTTTTATGCTGTGGTATACATGAAGACTGATACTTTTGCATCATTTGAAGTGTAAGCCATTGCTAAAACATGAGGTGATAGTGTTGTCTGCACCTTTCCTCTCCCATTTTCTGTTTGAGTTTTCCCTGAGGGCAGACAGCTGTTTTAAACCCTGCAGAGCAGCTTAAACCCTTGTGCAGCTGAATCATCTTCCCACTCTGACTCTGAAATCAGCAGGTTCCCAGTTTCAGAGAACTTGCTTGCATACAAACTTCTTTGGTGTGCTACTGCCTGAGGGACACACAGGGCTGGAACACGAATCCTGGCTTCCCAGGATGGGTCTTGCAGTGCAATGAAATGAGTTGCTTCAGCTCATCACATTCTTGCTCGCTCAGTCCCACGCTTGAGATCTAAGCACTTACAGAGCAAGACGGTAGGTGGTAAACTGATGGCCCATTCCTGATGCACAAATACCATCAGGCAGTTCATTAAAACCTGCCCTGATTGGTCGCTTAGTCAGCATGAAGGCTGGAGTGTGACACGTCCAACATTTGCCACTAGATGGCTTTTGCAAACTGGTGTTGAAGTGCATGGGCCCTGGACTGGCTGCTGGACTCCACCGCACTAAGGCATGGCTGAGCAGTGGTGCTCAAGGGTTCCTTGAGCCTGTTGGGAACAAACCTAGATGGTGTAACATGGCATCCCTTCTTGGGGCTCTGATGCAGAGAAGTTGATGACCTGGCTCATCCCTTTAACATTGCTCTCATGGCAGTGGGAGGGGGATACTGTCTCCTGTTTCTCCAGTGTACTGAACTGGACCTTTTTATGTCCAGAATTTGCTGTGACTTCCCCATAATCCCTCATTTATTTGTGAAAGTCACAACCAACATTTTAATCTTTTCTTAAAAGTAACAAACCTGGTTACTCACTGGCCCAAGATAAAGCATTCAACAGACTGAAAGTGCTGTTCATTCAATATAAAGCATTCAACAGATTGAGAGTGCAGTTAATTCTAAGAATTCAGTTAATTCTTTATTTAATCTGCTCAGGCAATTCTCTGAGCTGTGTTCTCACTGCTTGGGCTCTAGTAGACACTGGGACTTGCTGCTCCTTGCTCACACCATGTATACCTCAACTTTTCATTTATCTTCTTGGAAACTTGTTGATTCTAAGGCGTGTGAGCTTTTCCTTTTGAAGCGCTCTCTTTTCTCTACATGTCTGTGCTGTAATTGTAATAAATTGCAAATAGAAGTATCTGGAATTCTTGTTTCAGTTGTAACCTAGTGTTACAACTAGTTACAACAAGTGTTAAAGTGTAGCTTTAACTTTCTCCCCTAGGAGATATCACCATTCTTGGGTTTTTTTTCTCTTCTGTGACTTCTCTTTTTCAGTATGTGCGATACATGGAGAAGAAGTTCTTCTGGTGTGCCTACTGGGTAGGACTGGGCATCCTATCCTCTGTTGGACTTGGAACAGGTCTCCACACCTTTCTGCTCTATTTGGTAAGGATATTTCTGTACCATGTTCTTTCTGAATCAGTTTATTGTTGCATATTTTAAAATATGTGAATAAAGAATATTCCATGAGTCCTTAAGTACTTCCGAAGGAAAAGAAATACTTCGTGTCATGTCCTGGACTCTAGCAAATGCTGTTAATATTCTACGCTTGTTTTGTAGTTTGCATATGGTATGTTTGTTGAACTGTTGTTAATCCTCATTTGAAACAATGAGTCAGAACCTGCATGCTCTGTCCTCTAATTCCCTAATATAAATGATACATTTTCTAGCTTGTGTGCAGCTCCAATGTTTCCATTTAAAATTTTACTGCATACTCTTTTTTTTTGGTGGCTTGAAATGGTCATTTCTAGCTGAAACTGCTGAAATAGGCAGCTATGCTAAAGTGTTGATTTTGCTTTGAAAATAATAGCAAGAAGAATGGCTACAAAGATAAAATAATACCTGTTCTGGAATGTTGTATGATGTTGTTTTTCTCAACTTAGCTAGGAAAGACAGGGAAATGTTTGGGTGTGTTTTGCTTTTGGCCATTGGATTAATTCCCTGTTTATGAAACCAGTGTCCTGGATTTAAGAAAAGGATTCATGGCCACAAAATAATTAAAACCAGTTTATGCAACAAATGTCATCTTGTATTTTGAACAATTAAAGATGTTTACTTTCAGAACTGCTTTAATCATTAATAATAACACAGAAAACACTATAAGAAACAAGAAACTCGTGCTTTTCCACACAGTGGGGCAGTGCCTGTTAGACCAAATGGCATCTGCATGGGCTGCATTTGCATTAGCAAGTCATAGCCTTGCTCTTAGTGTGGCTTCTTTCCTAAAGACTGTGGAGGCAGAAGGTACAAGAGAAAGGAAATGATTGCTAAACAGAAACAAGTTTATGCATGCATAGCCTTCTAGGCAAAAATATTGCTGTCAGCCTAAATGATTGGAAATGAACATTCAGTAAAGCTAATAGATACAGTGTCTAAACATTTTTATGTAACACTGGATGGTGATTAGACAAGTGAATTGGCAATACATGGATTTTTCTGACTTGGAGACGATGCTGTTGATAGTTTGGGGACAATAAGACACATGCGCTGCACAGAGGGAGAATCAGTCAAAACCATCACTTCTGAAACCAGGTGCTCTGCCTCACTGCAGGGGCAGACCATCATCGAGTGATGCGTGAGGTGAGCTTGTCAAACCCAGCTCACTTTAGGTCCTCTGCCAGCTTATGGAGGGAGTGAACATGCAGCAGGACAGAGAGAGTGCTTTTATTTTATACCCTAGGCCACTCCAAGATGATTTTTCTCACATAAAGAAGTCTTCTTAAGACAGCACCACCTTTTTCTAAAAGAAGGTGGAATTAGTTGACCTTTCTTTTACCCTGTATTCAACAATCCAGGTGTTTAAATAGTTCTAAATTGCTTTAATAGAAATCAAATTAAATTTCCTAACACATCATTTAACTTCTCCTGTGGGATATGCAAATCTGGTGGATATATTTAAGCCTTGACCTGAGTTCACATTAAAATAACGTATATACAAAATACAGCTTCTCTGTTGGCTTATCAATATAGCTTATGGTGGGTGTATAGGAGGTGAACAGCCTTCCAAAGACTACAGATGTATCACCTAGGAAATGAAATTTAGTTTAATACTGTGAGTGAAGGTATTTCTTTGGAGCATAGGTGGGATGGTTCTACAAATCTTTGTTAGGAGGGATAGAAACCAGACAAAGTAGATGGCACTGGATAATTAGAAAGTGGTTATAGAATACAATGTAAGAAAGCTGTACAATCAGTATATAATGTGTAACACTGCAGGAGAAATAGTTGTTAGTTTTAAATACCTAAGGCAGATAAGCATGTTTCTGTTACTCTGAGGAAACTCCATGAAGGCACTGAGTGTAAGAAGAGAAGCAGGGATTCGTTTTCCTCTTTTCTCCTGTGCAAGATTTAGTGCTATATGCTGGAATTAAGTACAATCAACTCTGTGCACTGAAGGCTTGTGTGAACACCCAACAGTTCATAACTTAAGGCTTTGTAGTGGCTTTGTAGCCACTAGATGGCACTGGGGCTGTAAAAACAGAGCTGTCTTGTCGGGTGTTGTCATTATAACTGGGCTGATAATGTTCTTGTCAATACAGTCGTATCAACAGTGTGTGTATATGTAATAAGCTATCAGTGTAGTAATACAGTGCTTCATAGCTCCTCAGTTTGAGCCTATGCCTGGTTTGAACGGGAACATGGAGTATTAACTTAAAGCTGTTGGTGCATCTTTTGGTGGTAAATTACTTCAGATTTAATCCCTCTGGAAACAATGCAGTTAGGCACTCCAGCTTTCAGAAAAGGATTTTGAAACTATTTTGCTTTGTTAGTTGTGCAGCAGTTGTCTCTCAACTTAAAAATCCAACAGGTTAACCTGGTAACTTGCATGTTAACTCTTACATTACTTGGTATCTACTTTTCATGTTCCCTGTACTTTAATCACATTTCTTCACTATGATGAAACTTATTCTTCTCTTGATTCAAAGAAATCAAAAGTTACAAACCAGCAGATCCTCTTCTGCTTTAGTGCCTGGATTTGCTGGCGAGAGAGAACAGGCTCAGTAAGTGTTTTCAAAATTGCTTTTAATTAATTGCTCATTTTAAATGTGTATGTACAGTGAGATTGTTGGGAATGCAATTACATGCTTGGAGAACAATGCTCTCGGGCCCACCCATGTGCTGCAGAGCTCTTGCTGAGGCTTGCAGCATTGTCTCTGCCATGAAGGGCCAAGGGGTAGGAATTGATGGCATGTGGGCACCTGTTCAGACAGTGAGCCTCAGTGCTGCAGCTGTGACACAGGTGCATCTCTCCTAAATAGAGCCCTCTAGTTACTGTCTACGACCCATCAAACTGTTCACAGGCACAGCCTGTTAGCTGGGCAAATCACAGAGGTAGTTATGCAATAGATGCAGCATATGAATGACTGTGGATGTTTGCTTTCCCTGGCGTCCTTAGCTGTTTTTCCAGTGCTGAAAACTGTCATTTGTCTGGATTCTTCTGAGCAACTCTCACCAGCCACTCTTTGGAGCAGCGTGAATTCCAAGTGCCAGAAGAGGTCCTGGGGTTAGCTGAGAAGGAGAACGCTTGGAAACAGTTTGCTTGAAGTAGCTTTAAAAGCAGTCCCAGTGTGGAGGGATGTTATTGCCCCTGGTTAATACTCATTCACATCTGATTTGGAGTTTGCTGGTCACCAGAACATCCCTGTAGGAGGGAAAGATCAATTTTGTTAGTTTGATAATAGGCTTTTTATTGCTGTGTCTGTGATTTGAGAACTCTGTGTTATAGAGGGTCTGAACACTGTCTGCTGTATTGGTTCTTGCTTTAATGTTGCTTGCTTAGTTGTAGTCAGCACTAAGTGTAAAGTTTTACATGTCTTTTTGGGGAACAGTTCTCATGCTGCGATCGGCACTGAGCTAGGGACTGGCACAGAGCAGATCTTCAGTGCCGGAACAGGGAAGCAGGCCACTATTCCAAGAATCCTCTTTATTCTGGCACTTTGAGAACAAGGCTGCTGGCTGATTTTCCCAAAGTCCGTGAAAGGTTTTTTGCAGTTCTTTGGAAATGGCATTTTAAAAATAGCAATCATGATCTAGCTCTGTAGGAAATAAAGCTGTTATGATTAATGACTCTAAACACTGGGTTTAGCAGCACACAGCTTTTTCTTCTTAGTCCCGAGATGTTTTCTGTTGGTGGTGTGTTAAAGCATAAATGGCACGAGTCACTCGGTTACCCAAAGAAGATGACTGAGGATAACTCATCAGGAATTTCGTGTGTTTGTATGTCTCGGAGAGGTCAGTTTGCTGCCACAAAGTGAAATGAAGGAGCTGCTGGAGGGCACTGGACCGAGGAACACTAGGTGGAGTGCCGAGTTGGGACCCCGCTGCCTTTGCCATCTTCATAACAATGCTCTGTCTCCTGATGTGGTTTCAGTTCAGCTCTGGCAAATGGATTGCAAAAGATGAGGCTGGGGCGAACAAAACGGGCTTAGAATTAATGAATGCCCATCGCAAAGCCTTGCTGATAAACGGGGCTGATAAACGACCCTTCTGCTCTGTTAGCATCTGTATTGGAGGGGGATGAATGGAAGCAAATTCCTCACAGGTCAAAAGTGGGGAGCAAGCTTTGGCTGTGTTTGTGTTTTTGTGCCTTAAAGGTGGATCTCTGCTTGCATGCTGACAGAGCCAAGTGGAGCAACTGCTGAAGAGGCAGTGGCTGGGTTGTGGACTAACACAAACAGGAAATGTGAGGTGCAATAGGAATGTTTGGGGCAGGGGGGTGTCACACGAGAGTTTGGATTGCTTCAGAACTGTAATATGTGTGTTTGTCAATTCTTACTCTGGGGTGTTCTGTAGCAGCCTGTAAGAGAGTATAGCAGTACTTTCAGGCCATGAAAAAGAACAGAAAACTGCCTTTAAAGAGAAGTGAATTGGAAATAGTGTCCTCATTGACAGAGCTGGCTTTAGGGAATCAGCTTGAGTTCGTTTGGGTTTGAGGGTTCGGTGTTTTGCTTTTGTTCTGAATTGGTGCCAGGGTTTGGTTTTGGTACATTCTGGCTCTCATCACTTTTGTGTGGTGGTTTGCAGCTGAAATGTGTTGCATTTTGGCGCTGTCTGAACTGGGTTAGGTTAGAATCTAAAGGTTTAAAATCCAGACACCTTGTGCAATAATGAGCTCATCAGCTTTAAACAAAAGGATCTCAAAGTAATTAAAAATAAACCCCATAATTTGAAAAACCCCAAACCACAAATCAACCCCCCTTTTCCTGACAGGTCTACTGAAACCTTTTGAAAATAAACCTGAATTCTCTTTATAATCTGATTCCAGGAACTGACCTTGTAAGGAGATTCCTGCTAAAATTACCCAAATGCTTCTAAAAAGAAGAGCTTACACAATGGAGCTTTCATGAAATATGCAGAAAAGCTTGGAAATCCATGGAACTTACTATCTTGGTTTTCCCCTCCATTTATTGATTCATAACTTTAATACAGGAGTGTTTTCATAGTGATTGTCAGTTACAGGAGCAGTCTTGCTGTTTCCATGTGGATGGTTCAGAACTAGCGTGAGTAATGCAGAACACTGTGGGTTCTGTGTGTAAAGGGAAAAGAGAAACAAAAGCTGAGCTGCCCCAGCCAGGTGAGAGGGTGCAGCAGTGCTCCCTTTCCCAGCCCTGAATTATTTTTGCTAAGTGAAGTGTTCCTTTCCAGTCCCTGCTGTTCTTTGATTCACTCAGCAGCTTCAAGTAATCTGAGCACAGAGATTGCTATTGGCCTATTAAGGAGGTTGAAAGAAAAACACACACTGCGTGCAGAAGGCAGAAATCAATTCTAAAGTCTAAAGTAAGTTGAAGTGGATCCTGTTTGTGCAAGGGTTGTTTGTGGCTCTTCCTCTCTCATTTGTTTCCTTCATGCCTTTAAACCTACTTCCTCCAGCTGTCCTGAGCATTCTACAATGAACTGAAACATCCTGGAATACTTGAATCAACATAGAACTGAAAAATAATAATCACTTTTGCTAACCATCTCTTGAAGGGAACACCTGCTCATGGGCTCTGTTCTGCTTGAGCACTGATGTTAATAATACAATGATGAAGGGGCCAATGAATTAAACTGTTGGCAGGTTAGTTGTGTAACCTGGGGGTTTGCGGGCATTTAAAAAATCGGAGGTTAAACGTAGTATTTTCAAGGAGAAAAATACTCATTTGGTGCCTTAGTCCCTCTGCGTCCACCTATCGTGGTTCTGTGCGTTGGATACCCATACCTCTGAAGAATAAATCCAGCCCCTGTGGTTTAGATTATGCTGTGGAAGAACAATCCCTTCAACTGCTGCAGCTGAGGCTGGGAGGTTGAGGACTTAATCCAAAGCCCCCAGTCTGGTGTGTTAACGTGAGTTGAAACCGATGGTGGTGTAAGTTTGGCTGGGTGCAAGCATGGCAACTGCCAAGCAGACACTGCCAGTCAGTTCCCTGTCCTGCTCCCAGGTGGTAACCTCTGGCTGAGGGGCTGGAACAGCTGGAAGCAATAACCTCCTGCATTGCCCTACTGTGAATTGCTGGACCTCATGAGTCAGAGGCCTACATGGTGTGACTGTGAGTTCCAATATAGGGCTTCCAGTGCTTCTGGGAGGGGTGTACATCAGAGTCTGGATGGTTTATCTGAAACTGGAGCTGTGGTAAGAAGCTGCGAATGTGAAGCACCTCCATCTGTGCAGTCTTAGCTACCTTACTTTGACTTGCCAGAACCCCACAAAATATCGATGTCATATTTAAGCTGTATTGAGCATCTTGGCCAGGTGTAGTGATTTAAACTTGTACTGAGCTGAGGAGTTAGGTGATCAGTACACCTTCTTCTTCCTTTTGAAGGTTGATGGGCTTTACCTTTTAGATTCTGACACCTTGTTTTCATTATCTGCCCTTGACTTCTTCTCCCCGGTTCTGCATCTCATAACTCTGCTGGGAGGTCACATTGTGCTATCTCCTCATTTGCTCCCTGGGAGTTTCTGCTCTCTTCTTTTTTTAATGCACAGCCTGAACTTTATACTTCTCATGTCACTGCTTCCTTGAATAGGTTGGAAATAATGATAACTGTGCAAGACAAGCTCCAATTAGGGCCATTAAGGCAATCATCACTGCTAATGTCAATTTGAATAGATGCTGTGATTTATTCTTTAGAAATAATGAGCGGATAGCTAGGGAAGGGTAAGGAGAGAATGCTGACAGATTGTTTGTCTTCTGTCAGCACCAAAGTATATAGTTGTATGCTTCCAATTTTGCCTTTTCCTGACATCAATCTATTTGCTCCTACAGAATGTAGTGTGGGTACAGGCTTACAAAATATCTGCTTTTTGTGTTATTCTTCAAAGCAGCAACGTGGCACTGTTGTACATGCAGTGGTACCACGTGCCTGCTCCCTCAGTGGTTTTTGTTCAGTCATATTCAGAGCTTTTGGCTCATCATTTGGAATTTCCATGGGCTTTGTGATGTGGGGCAAGGCTTGACTGAAGTGGGAATAGAAACTTGCTAACAGACACATGATTGTAAAATTAATACATCTCTTGAAATGCCGTGATAATGTGCTGAAACTAGCCCTGACCACTTGATGGATGTTTGTGTCACTTGAGGATGCCCTAGGTACAGGATCCTTCTTCCTTCTGAGCCCGTTGTACAGCCAGCACTGCATACCAGACATTGTATAAAATCACGAGACGCTTTAATCTTGTAACACAGACAGACAGACTAGATTGACATATTTAATGGTCACCTCCAAATCGAGCTTTCCCCTCTTAATCATAGAGCAGTTTTCTTTGTGGGTAGTTGTCCACTGCTCTTGAGGATAAAAAGATGTTGTAATGTGGTGTTACTTTCTTGAGAGGTGTACTGACTCCATAGATAAGTATGAGATGAGTCGCAGCCTGGGGCAACGCTTGCAGGATGTTTCCCATGAGAAGCAAGCTTCTACTTTTTCAATTTATCTTCATCAAATAGCATGACATGTTTCCCCCCTGTGAAAGGGTTGAGTCTTGAACCCAGTATGAAAAGCAGTGTATCCACGGAGGGAAGCAGATTTTTAGTGCATGAAGTTCAGCAGTGGGTTCAGTGTAGTATTTTCTTGCTGGTAGATGTATCACTTTTCTTTGTGAAATGTTTCTAAGTTAGAGCCAGTCTAAAATTATATCTTCCCCCAAAATAAAAGGTTAAAATTAGATGGAGTCGTTCTTGTGCTCGTATCAGCTTCAGCAGGATGGCTGTGCTCTGAAGGGGCATGTGAGAAACCAACGCTTGATATGGAGTTTGTTTGTAGATTTTCTTGTGCTCACAGTCTTGATGCACAGAATGATTAATAATGTGAAAGTATTATTAACTTTTAATTGGAAGTTCAGTCATTTTTCCTTATGGTAAAAATTTCTCTGTGGTAAGGATTATGCATATCAGCATGTTTCTATGGGGTTTAAAGTCTTGATTTTTATTTTACATGTGCCTGCCATCTCTTTCTACTTGCACTGATGCATTTCCAAGCATAATTTATAGATAAAAAGATTGCACTTTCTAAAAATCTCATAATACAGGATTTAAAGTAACTTATTTCTATGGATTAGCAGTGTCTGTTCTAACTTGGGTGCCTTCAGTCATTGAACTAAAACTTCTCTGAAGGCCTGAGAGTTCAAGAGTTCGAAGTTACCTTCTGTGAGACATTAGGGTTCTCTACATAGGGATTTCCAAACTCCCTTAAACAACTCCTGCTAAAAATGGATTTATGTGGAGTTGATCTTGATGACCAGATCTTGTCTTGTTTGATTTGTAAATCGTACAGCTATTTCTAACAAATCACATTCCAGCCTAACCACAGGCTCCTTCTGGGCGTCAGTAGTGGCAAGCAAATGTTTCTCACTTGAGTCAGCAGAATGTTTCTCAGTTTCTTCTCTGTTCACCCTTGTTAGTGCCTCCTGCAGTTTAAAAGAGAAAGGAGGAAAAAAAAATCATTGGAAGAGGGTGAGGGAAAGACAGTTGGTGTTCAGGATCTTACATGCCTTGAATTTCAGCAGCCCTTCCTGGTTTGGCAAGCAGCGCGTCTACTAAATCGCCTGCGTTTATTATTTGTTGTCTGGTATGGCAGGGTTTGAAGTAGGTTTGCAAATGCCCTTTGCAAAGGTAAAGATATAGTTAGAGTCAAAGAGGGGATGGCATAGAGGTTTTCCTAAGGTGTTAAAATAAACTGAGCTATTGCAGAGAGGCAGAACACTCAGAGTATTTACTGTGACCCTATGCAGGGAAGGAGGAGGAGAGGGTGAAGGAGGTATTATTTGTGAGGAGGATTGAAAAACTTGTATGAGAACCAATCCTTCTGGTGCAGGAAGGAGCACAGAGAAAACATCTGAGTGTAAATGGACCGGGGCTTTCCAAAGGTGGCACCTAAAGCCCATTTGAAGTTGGTTCCTGTTCCATGCAGAGTTAAACCACCACTATTGCTAAATATAAAGCAAAATGGCACCTCCATTATGAAACATGCAGTGACCCTCCCACTCTTCCCGCTCCCCCACCCTCATTGCAGCCAGTCCTGTTTAGCCAGCCATTGTTTTGAGGTGCTTGGTAACCACGGCTCTGTGACAGTGTATTGCTCTGTGTAAGCTTTCATAGCTGAGCTAGAACAAAAGCAGATGTCAGAGATGTTGCATGCAGCCTGCCCAGCTGCTCCATGTTGTCCATTCGACTAGCAGGACAGCCGGGCTTCACTGCCAGAGGAGGACACAGGATTCTTCTGCTTTCCTTTGGCTGACTCCAAGTTCCAGTACTCCACACTTCATCACTCTAAATGAACCGTTTATGCTTTATTTCTTATTCCAGTTAAAATGTGGCTTCTGTGGGTTCCATAACTCCCAACGTTTTTCCATTATAGAATTGTTTACATTGCAGTGGAAGAATTGTGTCCAGTTGGCGTAGTCTTCAGGTGGCTCATTGGCCATTTACAGCTGCTTTGTGAAATGCCTTTTTTGTTCCATTGGCTCCTTATAAAATCTTTCCTTTTGCAGACATCTGCTGGTGCTGGGAGAGCTCTATTAACAGGAGGCAATGTTTGGAGACCATTAGGCCATTTCAAGGATGGCAGCTCTGTTGAGGGGAAACTGCTGCACCAGGGGAGGTTTAGATTGGATATTGAGAACAGTTCCTTCCCCACAGGGTGCTCAGGCATTGGAACAGGCAATGTCCAGGGCAGTGCTGGAATCACCATCCCTGGAAGTGTTCAAAAACCGTGCAGATGAGGCCCTTAGTACCATGGTTTAGTGGTGGTCTTGCCAGTGCTGGGGTAGAGGTTGGACTTGGTCTTAAAGGTCTTTTCCAATGTATTTGATTCTGTCATTCCGTGATTCTAAGATGCTCACGGAACAAGCAGTCTCCAGTTAGGCATTTTGTCATTGCTTGCTGTCCTGCAGTTGTATCATGTCTTTGTCCACCCTGTGTGCAGTTTGAGAAGAAATGCTGGTAATGCCACCACTGAAACCTTGCAAGGGGGTGCAGGCCTTGCTATAATCATGGTTAAATTTGTCTCTTACTACTGTAAAACTGAAACTGAGTCTCCCATTGCAGCTGGCTGTAGTTAGACTGTACTGGGGTATGTCTTCCAAATTTTGTGGAACTGAAAACTGTACTTAATACACACACCATATCGCACTGCCCTGGCAACAACCTTACCCTTACTCTCAGGGGAGCATAGGAAGTGGTCATGTACAATTCAAGTACAGTGGGGATTTCCTCCATGCAGATTTGCTATTCAAGAGCGTTTTATTGCAAATTTGTACTGGCGAAAACCGTTCATTTCAGGAAGATGGCTTGAGACCTGTTTTATCCCGAGGGATCTGTCTGACTGGGGAGGGGCAAGCAGGGCATGGGATCAGGTTCCCTAAATTACAGCATACGGTGGAGGAAGAGGTTCCCAGGTTTGCTATGAATGTACTCTACCATTTTAGGAAAGTGTCTACTCTCTTTGCATCTGTCCTCATTGAGTAAAAGAGATGTGGGTTTTGTGTAGATATGAAGCTGCTGGGGACAGGGATGATCTTGCTACAAGCACCAAAAAGGAGTTCATTGCCTCTGAGGCCTGTAGAAATATCAACACTATACCCTATTAGTCATGGGTTTGTTCATCCATTCTTTGTTCTCCATTCCATATCAGAATCACTTTTGTGTATCAGCTTCTGGAGCCCTTCTTTTTCAGTCTTACTTCAGTGAACCTTTGCCAAGACAGACTGTGCCTCGCCATCTCAGTGTGCTGTGTCTATCTGTGTATTCATGTAACCCAAAGTACACCAAAGCACTTTGAGTTATTCTCCTGTAACAAGGAATAAATAAAGGAATTAGTTTGGTATCAGAGCAGCTTGGCTTGTCCTGATTGCATGCCATAAGAATGGTTTTGTTTTGCATTGTTTACATGTGACAATAGTAGTCACAACTGTCATACAGAAAATACAACTGGTTTGGGGTGTTTAACATTCTTATTTTACTGCCACTAGAAGATCACTGTGTCTATGTAATTGCATAAGTCCAGTGCTCTGGTCTCTCCACTGGGACCTGAAATGTTGATGTGACTGAACCCAACTGAAATCTTCTTCCCAGCAAGTCTAGAAAAAGCAATGGAGCTTATAGAATCACAGGACCAACTATGTTGGAAAAGACCTTCAAGCTTCATGTTTTATGTGAGACCTGCTGTGGAATTTCACCTTTTAATGTGCAAATAAAACCTTCAGGGTCCTCTGCATACATCTCTGGTTCCTACATTTCAGAGTGAGCTTTGGAAGTGGTGTGCTGGGGAATGGCAACGCTGAGGTTTTATCAGGCTCACTATTCTGTCTTTAGCTTTGATTTGGGTGGGTCCCTTATTGGTCTAATAAATATGACTCATTTAAGGAAAAACACGTAAAAGAAAATAGTTGACAATAAGTTCCCAACATGATGTTAAAACCCATGAAATAATTGATAGCAGAAGTCAAGCTTTGTGTAATTTGATCTGCACGTAAAGAAAACTTTAAGATTTCTTTACATCTGCAACTTTATGGAAAGCTTTAGTTCAATTCATCTTCTTAATGCCTTTCAGTACTTTTCCTTCTTCCCCAGACAATGCTTCCCTGACCTTTTGCAAAGGGATTTCTTTTTTAGGTACAACTGTAGTGTTCAGGCCATAGACTATTAGAATTGCTTCTCACTTCTATTGTATTAAAATAATGGCAATTCTTTCAGGGTTTTTAAATATGTAGCAGTTCAATTCTTGAATAGATTTGTATGCTAGTTTTATTTAGAGGTCTCTCTGAAATAATATTTTCCTGTAAGATGGAGACTGGAAGTAATACAATTATATGGCATTTAAATAACGTTTAAGTTTTGAATTCTATTTCAAACCAGTTTTAACAAACAGCAGAAAGGTCGTTCTTGTGTCTATGCAGAAAACTGGCACAAAATAAGCAGCTGCTTTTTGGAGAAATATCCAAAATTTAAGGAATTCACTGTAAGGCATTATAAAGGATCAGTCGTTAAAGCAAAATGTAATATGGAATTTAAATGGCTCCATCCTCTAAAAGCAGCAGTAGGGAAAACACCTGCTCTAATAAAGCTGTAGCCCATAAGTACCTTAAGGAGAACATTTGAAAGTTTTGAACATTTTCCTGGTTTTAAGAAGTAAGGATTCTCATTTCTCCTTGATAACCTCATACTACTGTACAATGGCATGGCAAAAGCTGAAAGGCTCCTTAACCCAAGAACCCCAACATTTTACATAGGCAGCATTATTCATGGCCAAAGTGAGAAACGCTGAGCTTTAGCTTCGGCGCTGTGCATCAGGGATCAAGGTGGGGTTTTAATTTTAACTTTTCTTATAGCTGACCTGAAATGCATATGAAATTACTTGTGTTTTTTCAGGGTCCACACATAGCATCGGTTACTCTTGCTGCGTATGAATGTAACTCGGTTAATTTTCCTGAGCCTCCTTACCCGGATCAGATTATCTGCCCTGATGAGGAGACAGCTGAAGGATCCATTTCTTTATGGGCTATCATCTCAAAAGTCAGGCTGGAGGCCTGCATGTGGGTAAGCGTTGGTTTATAAAAACTTGAGCCATTTTAACTTATGCACTCAATTTCTGTGTCCAGCAATTATTTGTGTCCAACAAGCACACAAATTAGTGAATTAGCAAAATAATGATGGCTTGCACTGCCATATATACAGCAACATGTGTATATATAATGTGAATAGATGCTTTCCTGATCAACCTTCTAGCCCTGCATAATTTTAATGCCTTTACAGAGAAGTAATAGGATATTATTGAGCTGTCTTTTATCAACTGCGGTGCTGATTACTTCTCTAAACGCTAGCAGAAAAGGCTCATGTGCTTCAAAGCTGTTGGTGTAGAAGGTAAGTTTCGGAAAGGGTATCTGCATCCCAAATGATCCTGCAGCTGTCAGGTCTGACACTGCATGCAGTTAAGCATAAGTTAAGTCACTGGAGTGAAGTTGCAGTTACTCACAGGAAGGACTCAGCCGCTAATATCACAGCTGAAATACTCTTCTGGGTTGCATCAATAGATTGGATTAAATGAGAGTCTTATGGTACATATCTTTATGTGTTTTATTTCTGTTTCTCTGCTTGTTTCCCTCATGGCAAACTTTTCCCTAAAACAGGAAAAGCAGGTTAGCTTTTCAGTGAATCAGGGTCTGAGGAAATGCTGCCATTGGAACTTCCTTTCTGTTGTCCTTCCCTTGCACACACACACACACACCCCCCTGCGGCTCTTTTTATAGAAGTTTGGGGTTTTTGGAAGGATTTTGGTCAGCTAAGATGTTTTTTTCATGCCCTGTAGGTTATTTTGAATTGCANGTTGTCCTTCCCTTGCACACACACACACACACACCCCCCTGCGGCTCTTTTTATAGAAGTTTGGGGTTTTTGGAAGGATTTTGGTCAGCTAAGATGTTTTTTTCATGCCCTGTAGGTTATTTTGAATTGCAGTTGACACAGATCCATCTGCTGTGAGCTACTTGCCAAATTAACTTTATTTGACTCGGCTTCCTGTTCTAGCTGATGATTTAATTATTCTTAGTTGTCTAGTTCAAATGGAGAGAGAGGAAATTCTGAAAACACATGGGACGTGATGTCTGCCCTTGTATTCCTTTTAATGATATGGGAAGATGTATTAAGGCAACTTTGGTCACTGTGATTTTTAAAATCACCAGCAGTTGTGTTACTTAGAAAAATTCAGGTTAGGTTGTCCACATTACAGACTAATGTACAGCAGTACCAAAGTCAAAGTAGTAACTAAGTGGACTTACAGCCCTCTCAAGAAGCAAAGTACATCCTAAATTTCACTCTTTCGAAGGAAAGGACAGAATTGCCTGAATTCATGATAAGTAGCTAAACATACAAGTACTTGTAAGACCATAAATACAAGATTTCTCTTTGTTTTCTTCCTCATCCCCCTGTGCTTAAGTTTGTTTAATGGAGACTAGAGTAATAAAAATGGCATTTACAATTACGTTTCTAGGGTTGCAAAATAAAAATGTAGCTCTGAGTAAACATCCATTGCTTAATCTTCAGTAAAATAACTGAATTATGATGAGAATTAAGTAGTTTAGAAATGAGTTAATAGAGTTGCAAGCGTTGAAAGCATCTATCCATCTAAGCAGCCATGAGGGAGAGCAAACAGTACCGTCAGTCTCCCATTTGAGCGGCATTTCTGGGTTCAGGCTAGGAAAAGAAGGCAATGGGATGGAGCCAGAACATTTGTATCCCACTCTCTCCCTCCCACCTCACCCCCCTTTCTTCTCGCCTTCAAATTCGCTGTCAGCTACCTTTTCACTGAACTCTGTCTCCACTAGATTATCCCTTGGGAGCATCCTCTGTCTACCAGTGGTGTCTAATGTAATGTTATGCTTTCTTGGAATGTTGCATGAGTACATAAACATTGCTTGCTAATTTCCTGTAAGCCAAATCAAGTTGGCAATTGCTGCTGCTTCTTCCAGTGTGTTTCTTTTGTCCTAATTCCAGTTCACTTTTTATGGAAGCTGTTGAAGAAACTTACTTTTTATTCTGTCACTCTTAAAACCAAATGTCCGCTTAACACAAAAGTAATGGTGACTTCCAGAATGTAAAAAAGCTAATTTTCTGCAAATCGGAACATTTTAGTATAAAACCCAATAATTTAAACTGAAATCAGGAATATGAGGTTTGATTCCTTAGCTGGGTATGATTGAAGGAGCTCAAATCTTTTATTTTTAATGGAATCAGCAACTTCTATTTAGGTGTAAAATGTGAAGTTACAATAAATACTGGATAAATGCAAAAGAAAAGGAATTATTGGATGTATATAGATGTGCTCCTAATGCAACACATGGAGCCCTGTGAAGAACAGATACACCGCCACTAGCAGCCTGTTTTCTTTAAACTCATAAAGTGAAATTACACTGAAAGGCTCCAACGTGAAATCTGGCCAATCTTGTTGATTATTTGGAGGGAGACAGGAGGGTGGTAGCAATATGTTCTCATGTGGAAGGGTGAAAGCTGGTCGGTCCCAGTGACGACTTTGCAGACCTCTGACTAAAGCTGCCCAGACTAAGCATCCTGCAAGATTTGAGTGCAGGGATTTATTGGCCCAGGGGATTTGATTCAGATCACAAAACCATCGGCAGCTGTTTCAGCCAACTTACACCAGGTACAGTTTTTTCCAGAGATTTAAATCATTACTAGTCCCCTGCATGTCAGTGATAGCCTTTTTTTGCTGATAATGAGTGTGACGAGGATTAAATATCACTATCTAAGGAATTATTAGATGAAATGAAAGAGATGCTTTTTTCAATCACCGTAAAAGTTGGCTCCACCATTCCTGGCCTGCGGAAGGACTCTCTAAAACAATCTGCTAGGTGTATGCCAGTTTTCACAGCCTTCCATCCCACAGGGACAGGGAATTCAATAGTGCCCTACATTTTTAACGTGTTGCAGCTTTCTTTTTGGCTTTTACAAGAAATAAGGGGAAAGAATAAAAATGTTTAATTGCTCGGGATTAGCAGAACAGGCTGCCTGAGTCCTGACCAGCATAAAATCTGTTCAAAAGACTCTTTCTAATGGAGTAATTTCCCAGTTTCCTTCTCTAAATGTATTTGTTTAAAAGTGTTTTGATTAGCAGTTGCCTTTCCAGTACGTTGCTAGTCCAAGGAATCTCCATGTAAAACTGGCATGTAAAGTTAAATGGTGAAAAGGGACAGCTCATGTTACAAAGAGCAGTTAAATAGTTACTGGTTTGGATCCCTGAATTGCTGCCCTTTTTTTCCAATGCACTTAAGGAACCTATCTCTAGCAGACGTGAAATCATATGATTTTTGTTGCGCTTCTGAAATGTTTTGTAATAAAGAGCATGTGACTTACCCAATCTAAAGCAAGTTCATGTCCAGTACACACATGCAAACCTCTTCCTCGGTTAACAAAATGAAGCCAAAGCAAATTGGCAGAGCCGGGAGAAGCAATGTGACTTTTTGTTCTTGCATCACCCCGAGAACATAACCTCAAGTTAATTTTTCTGAAGTGTTGTTGCTACTGTTTTCAGGCTGATCTTCCCCTGTGCCAGAAAGAGGCAGATTAACGAAGTTCAGCTTGTTGCACTCGTCTAAATGTTTCTTCTATGGAAAACAAGGGCATAAACATGTGAGGCTGTGCACTTTGTATGCTTAAACCAAGAATATGATAGTGGGGTAACTGCTGAGAGTGGTGGTATTGAAAACCACAACCTGTTGATTTGGAATCTCCACAGCAGCTGGAATTCTCCCTTGCTTGCAGCTGCACATGGAGGAGGAACAAAGGAAATTGAATAGCTGTCACACTTCTTCAAAGGAGTAGAAAAGCATTTGTTACTACTGATCCTAAGAGAGAAAAGCCATCTGCATGTAGCCAAGTTCTAACACTTTTCCAGTGTGGTGCCCAACTATTGTACTATTACCTGTCTTTTATTTAAGCCATTCTGAGTTTAGTCCGAGTTCCTGTTTCATTAGCCTCTGTTTATCCGTATGTTCACTTTTAGCTGTCTTTCTTTTCTCTTTTCTTTTCTTTTCCTTGGTTAAGCTGAAGTTGCCTTTACCCACAATATTGAAATGAGTCATTTGATGTCCTGAGAAAACAAATATGATTTTCCTGTGGTGAGAAAGCAACCATCCTTTCATCTCGGGTTCTTTTGGCTTCCTTTATTCCCTCTAAAGGAGAGAAAAAAAGCATGCTTTGCTTAACCTTATTTTCCTTGCCCATAGCTGTAGTAAAACTCAAGCCTGGTTTCTAATAAACACTTGCACTGAGTCTCATGACTGAACAAGTAAACTGCATGACGGCACCAGGGAGGAGTTCCCAGATTATTTTGAATGCTGCTTCAGGAGCAAGGGCTGTCACATGCCAGCAAATGTGTCTGGCATCATGCGGTGGGGTGAGATGGCAGCACTGTGCTGAGTCAGGGATCGTGTGGGACAGCAGGCCCCCGGCTCTCCAGCTGCAGCCTCTCCACCAGAGCTCGGCTGGAGCTGGGCAATGTGCCACTCTGCAGGGCCCCAGGGAGGCACAGATCACATCGTTTTGACCTTGCAGATCATGGCTCAGGAGCCACTGACTTGCAGCACCATAGCCTGTGCTGAGAGAAACTGCATTTTGCTAAACAGGGCAAGGAGAAAGGTGGGGTCTCGAAGGAACAGCATTATGCTTGAAATCACGAGAAGTCTGACCTGGCGGATAAAAGCAAACTGATGAGCTGGTCTCATCAGTTCTAATCACTTGAAATGTCCACAGGGCTGTGCATATCACATGTTTCCTATTTAAGAATAAACACAGAATAAATCAGAATTATTCTTTTCCCAGGGTGCTGGCACAGCCATTGGAGAGCTGCCTCCATATTTTATGGCGAGGGCGGCACGACTCTCTGGTGCTGAACCTGATGATGAAGAGTACCAGGAATTTGAGGAGATGCTGGAACATGCAGAGACTGCACAAGTAAGAACAGTGCAAAACAACAGACAGAATTAATAAAACATGGAACTAGATGGAGTAAATAACCATTCCAATGAAGTGGGAATGGGCCAATAATCAGTTGTTGTGAGTTCACAAGGGACTTCCCAGGGATGGAAAAAGATCCTCCACGGGGCAGAGATACCTCTGGTGATGGGAAGACAAGAATGCAGCTTGTTGAAGCAGATACAGTAGTGCGGCCAAAGTATTTGCTACAATTAGACTTCCAAGAACAAGCACAATAAAGGCAGGGAGGAAGCAGGCTAAGAGAACAGTGGTAGAGGATATGTTATTCCATAATCATGGCTGTTATAGCTGCATTTAAAGCCTCTCTGGGCCAGGAGATGACTTTCAGTTTCAGCTCATCCCTTTCAGATGACATTTGCCTGCTTTGCCAATAACATCCTCAGGGCTAGTGCATGACCCATTCATCAGCCTGAGGAAACATATTTTTCCTGATGTGAAAATGTAACCAAACTGCTCTGAATCCCTTTTTGTTTCTCTTGTCATTTATTTTCCTGATGGACTGAAAACTGCGTGTGTTACAACATAGTTTGCAACTAATGCACGTCTGTCAGGTATTATTATAGATAACTTTTCATTCAGGTCAGGAGTTCACATCCTGTTCACAGCAAGTTTTCAATTAGAAGAAATGTCACATTTTTTCCTCAAACTACTTGCCACTGAATTTCTCTTTGGTATTTTTCCTTCTCACCCTGTTTTGTCTGCCACTGGGCTGAAATGGGTCATGAGACTGCTATTGAAACAGCAGATGCTATTTACCATGCACTGCTGTCTTTAAACTGCTCTGCCAAAGTATTTTCTTTATACAGATACATGCGTCTACTTTTTTTCCTCCTCTTCAAAGAATGGATGAAGCTTTTTCCATGAAAAAGAGTGGTTTGTCTGGTAATACAGAGTACAATCTAGTAATTCCAACAGTACACCCTGTGTTTCCTGAGAGCCTCCCCTTACTAGAAAGTTGCAAAGTTTTCTTCTTTTATTGTAAATTGTTCTATTTCTTTACAGATACAGTGTGTGTGTGGGGGGGAAAATATGCTTTCTTTACTCTCTCATCAATCTTTGCTTTGCAAAGTAATCCCTAACTGTATAAAAATCAAGTTGTGGTAAAAAACCCCAACGAAACCAGTTGAATACATGACTCGAGAGCTGAAATGCTATCTGTGTTTACTGAAACTCTCCCAGCAAATTATATGCGTGTACAGTTGTGGGAGCAGCCAGAAGTGGTTTCCAGAACGCACAGTAAGATTCTTGGGAAGAAAATCTTTGCTAGAGAGCATTTAGTCAGGACAGGCCAAAATATAGCGAGCTGCACTGAGCGCCCTTCATAAGCGACCGGTGGTGCGTAATTGGGAGAAACGGTGGTGCTGTTTACCAGTACTTTTGATGTTATTTTCTTGGCAGTCGGGTTTGGATTGAAGCGTGGTGTTCTGTGGATGGATGGATGGCCAGGAAAAAAAATCATCTTTGCAAGCTGCACTTGTGGGTTGGTTTCTATAAAACTCTTTTAACATGAGGCTTGGACAATCCGATTAAATTGTATTGTGCTCATAAAACTGACAGCTCGGGTTTTTCCATTTGCTAAGATGACTTCCTTTTTGCTTTTGGCTTCAAGTGTGTTTTTGCTAGATGTCTGTGGGAGACAGGCCTGCCTTCTCCTATGACCTTTAGTAAATCCCAGTCTTCAGCATAGCTTATCACATTGTTCTGGGATTGCTATTCATGAGCAGTTACGATGTCTATTTTTACATACTCAAGTACGATTTCTGTTACCTACACCAGCTTTTCCCACTCTCCCAAGTTGAAGCTTTATGCTTAAGAAAGCATGGGGGATGTGACAAGTGTCTTATGCCATGGAGGCTGCTACAAATGTTTGACGTCAAGTGACAGGAGCCTTTCAGGATAGAGGTCTCGCTTCATCCTGCCTTTTCGAAAGGCATGAAAATGGATGTTAGATTTGGAAGAATAGCTTCCCCCTCTACTTCTGCTGAGCTGCTATATGCCTACAAGGCAAAGCCAAATGGCTTGACGTTTCTGCCTGCGTGTGTTTTGTTTAGAAAGCTTGTAACTGCTATTTCTCAAAAACAATGGTAATTTTGAGAAACAGATGAGGCTCTTCTGTGGTGAGAATAGACAGTGAATATAGCATCCAGCCTGAAGGGTCTGTGAGGGCAATGTGCTTGCTGGCTTGGCACTTGAAAATGCAACACAAAAAGGAACCTGAAAGGATTAAACAGCTTAAAGGTTTAGTGTCCCATTCCAAATTACAGAGAATAAAATGCTGTTTACTTTAAACAAGTCTCTTGATGGATTTTCTGTCATAAATCTCATATCTAAGTGACCTGTCTCTTTAAGCTAGGCTTTGAGAAAACTGATTAGTTTGCAGATGATGTGTAAGTCTGTCTTGTACTTTCCATTAGCATACTTCAGAAAAAGCCCCTCATTTTAAAGGAACAGTCACTTCTGCTTTCTGTTTGTCCCTGGGTGAGCACACCAGCGAGTTAGTCCCGGTTACATAAAGGGAGCATCAGAGCTTCTCTTGCCTTGTGGCTGCTGTTGTTGGGATCAAGCAACTTTGCCCTCGAGAATGAGTGTGGTTTACAAGCAGGGCTGTTTTTTTCTCAGAGCTCCACACAATGCAGAGCCCAGCATGCTACAGAGACAGAGCAACCCGGTCTGGTTTGTTAATACTTGAGGCAGTGTTTGAAATGGTATCTCCGTTGCTGTTAACTCTCTTTCAGTTGAATTCCAGAGCAAAGGAGCTTTTTATCAGAGCTCCCCTTTCAGCCATGGGCAGTATCTCCAGTGCAGCCGTTCAAACCAACCTCTCAATTTGGGGGAAGCGAATCTACTACTTAGTGCTGGGGCAGCACATTGGTAATAATACAGTGCAAGTGTACTTTTGTACAGTTTCATGTCCACGTGAACGTGTGCAGGGACTCTCTTTGCCAGTTTAATAGTTGCTGATTGTTAAGTATTCTCATCTTTTCTCTGTCATGCTGAAACACTTAAAGCCAACAGAGGTTTCTGGTGAAAATGAAGCTTCTAATACCAGCTTCCCTCAAGGTACTTAGTGATAACATGTAATGTGTGGGCCCTTGCTCCATCATGGTACTTCTTGCTAAGAGGAGAAAGAGCTAATATCTTTGTTGTACATCTAATCCTTAATGACTGTAAGTGTTTGGATTCATTAAGTGGCATATTTTTAAGAACTAATGATTTACACATCAGGCTTTGCTTCTGTGCAGCGCTGCTGCAGCCAAATTTCCATGTAAAAATATTTTCTAGTTGCCTATGATACTATCAGCCAGGGCTGTTTGTTTACCTTCCAAACCGTACTGATCTGAAAGAATACAAGCGAAAAGGGTTAAAGCCATAGAAATGCCGAGATGCAGCAGGGCTCGTTTGTAAATGGTCGAGTGCCATCTGCACACTGAGCGTCAGTTGTTGCTGAGACCTGTTTTTGACTCCTTTACTGGTTGTGGTTTGTCTGGCCATCACATGACTTCTCTGAAAATTCCCCCTCCCCTCCATTTCCAGTAAACTGTTTGAACAGGAGTGACTCAGACTGAAACCAGCTTCCCTGTAACCACAGGGCTTGTTAAAGAATTTGTCAACGTGGACTCAAGAGGGTTTGTATTAAACTAAGCTGCAACTGCTTCAGTTTGTATTGCATCAGGAGTTCCACCAAAGAACTTCCTGCTCAGAGAGTCGGCTTCTTGTCTGCAAGGAGTTAAACTGATGAACTTTGATGATAGAGACAGTTAGACACATGTTAAACCCATCTGTCCCACACTTCTGGAAGGTCCGGTGTCTTGGGCTGGATTGCTTTTCCACATCTTCGTGTGGGGGTTCTCTGCAGAAGCAGAACAAAGTACGTTACCACACCCAGCCGTGGTTCCTTGGAGAACCCAGCACTGTGTTCTGACATGACACTGTGATTTAATCCAAATGGAATGATTAGGTTCAACTAAAGCTACTTAATTAGCAGTGTGAAAGAAGATGGCCAAATTAAAGATGGATCTCTCCTGTGATTAAAGTAACAACTAGTACCTGATAAGTTCTGGCTTGAAAAGGATGCCCTGCTGCTGGCTTGTTTAATGTTTGAAAGGTATTTGGTATGAGAAAAAAAGAAGTTAAAGCAGACCACAAGCAGGTTTTTATAAAGCAGCTGTCATAAAAATGGAAGTGGTAGTGTCGCATACAATAACTGGAAAACCTCGACTTCTTTTTTTCTGCTTTCCCAGAAATAACTTGTCTAAACCCAGCATTAAATCCTGTTCATAATTGGTCTTGTTCAGTCTTCCAGTCACCCCTTTTCTTCATCAGCTCCCTCTCTTTATTAATGGCGCTGTACAAGAGATTGCTGGTGTTTGGGTCTGGGCTGCCTGATGGGTTGCCAGCAGGAAGCTTGTCTCCACACACTGTGCTCCTGAAGCTTTGATGCCCACATTTGTTAATACACGTAGGGGAGGTATCTGACCTCCTTTACCACGACCCAGAATCAAGTGGAAATTCACAACTAATCAGATCTCGAAGCTTTACTTTAGAAACTTCCCATGAATGCTAGAGAGTGAGATAGAAAACTGAGAGTAAACGAATAGTAAATGTGGTTGCCTTTATCCACGGACAATATAATGACCAGTAAATATACTAAGGAGAGGCTTAGTTTTAAATTGTTCTCCAAAATTAGCAAGTTGAAATAAGCTTTGGGATGAGTCAATAAAAGCTTTAAAGAAGGGAACGTGTTATAGAGGTTTTCCTGAGAAAAGAGGTAGCAAAGAGTTAATGTAGGCAGATGGTAGACAATAGGAGCTATGAGTAACAAATGTGTAAGCCACCTCCTTGCTGTATTTCTTTGGACACTGGCAAGAGAAAAGGGCAGTCTTGTTCCTGCATTGTTCTATTCATTTGCACACCTGCTTACAGATAAGGAAAAAACAGCAATGAGCATTACATTACCTTTGCTAATGGTAATCTAGAGATGACTTTTTAAACTTCTGTTCTTTCTGTTCCCTAAAACTCCTCTGTCATTTTAACATTAAAGTGTGCAACATTACTTTAGTAAGTACATAAATTGGAAATTACGGAGCCACTGAAGAAATCTGGATTACTTTGCACTATTGTCACTCAGCATGAGGATGTTAGCTCAGAGGAATTTTGTCAGTAGCACATCTCTCGCTTTACAACAGAAATAAATGATCCTTTCCAGAAGGAATGTCACCAAGCTGGCTGGAAATCTTGTACACTGCATTTGCACTGCCGTCACAGAGAAGCAGTTAGTTGAACACTGCCATTGGATTTGCATGCCCTGTCCTGTGTGTGTCAGGAATGTGCAACACAGGTTTCTGAGGGGAAAAATTTGGTCCTAAGTACTTGGTATTTCACTGCCCACTGTTCCAAGGCCAATAAATGATCAAAAGTTTGGGTCAGATAAGCTGCTTCAAAAATATTTTTTTCAGGGAGAGCCTGCAGTAACCAATAGACGTTAATTATGGTATCATAATCAAGAAAATGGCTTGGTTGTTTTTGCTCCTGCTCCAGACACTGGTTAAATATCTGTGTTGTACAAGAGTCTGGTATGCAGACCACTTCTCTAAGCTGTCTGGGAACCTTTGCTACTTCCAACAAGCAAGAGGTATGCTTAGCATTGTACATCTGCTGGCTAGGCTGAGTAGGAAGACTTGTGTGTGTAAAAGGACTTGTCACCTGTGTAAGAAGTAGCTCACTTACTTTGAAACTCATGTTTTCTGAGCATAGGTTTTCTTAAGAAGTAAGTTCTCTGTGGAGGAGCAGTGTATTTTTGTCAGTGCTGGTGACTTTGGCTCTTATTTGTCAGATTTGCACTCACTGTGCTTCTGTAGTGGTATTTTAGGCAGCCAGCATGTATGTTGGTGGAGGCAATGCCAGCATATACTTTCAGCTGCAGAAGCAAAAGCTGCAGGGGTCAATGGCTGATGTGTGGGACTCAGAGCGATAGCACGTTCATTTACTCCATTCTTCTTTCAGTAGGTGCCTGCTAATATCTCATTATGGAATCACTGAAAAATTCATCTTGAAAGGGACCTGATGCAGTTTCTAGTCCAACTTTCTGCACAGATTTCAGATCAGCTCAGGTTCCTCAGGGCATTGTCACGTCTCATCTTGAAGCCCTCCAAGACTGCAGACTGCACAGCCTCTCTGGGTAATCTGTTTTTGATGCTGGACTGTTGTAACAGCCTTGCTGCTTACCTGACATGCAGACTGACAACTGTGTTCCACAGATTGACTGCAGGATCTGCTAGCTGCCAGATCTCCTACAAGATGTGAACAGGAAGTAGCTCTTTAGCAAGCAAAGAAACAGTCATTTTCTTTTGTGCACTGTAAATTGCAAAGTGCCCAAGGGGAATGTTGCTTCTTGCTACTGCACAGACCTGAACTGGGGAGTAGAGGTGGCAGGGGGTGTGATTAAAAGGGCTACTGCTCTATAGGGCACATCTGATAAGACTGAAAGGACATGCTCCTTCCTCTTCCTTCAGACTGTTTCCTTTAATTGTGTCTTATTCTTTACAAAATGTCTTTATTCTAGCGTGAATCAAAAGGACTTTTTATGTACAAGTCTGAGAGCTTCAGTTCTAGCTGTGTTAAGTTTGAGAGTGCCTACTGACTTGCTAAGCTCTGTAATGTGTTCATTTTGATATATTTCTTCCAAACTTCAGCATGGTATTGGGTTTAGTCTGTTTAATCCAGAGGTGATTGATTTCCTTCCTACTCATGTTAATGGGATGTCTTATTTACCACATCATGGATCCATTAACTCATGCTTAAAAGTTTCACACTCGTGCTTCAAGACAGGTTAAAATTAAATGATCAGGGAAAGCAAAGCTTCCTTTTAGAATGAACACTTCACTCTATTACGCTCTGCTCCCATATGAATTGCAAAGGATTCAGCTCTGAACACCAGTCTATCTATGGCTTCTTAGGTCTCTTTCTTCTTATAGCAATTTTAAAATCTGATTATGGAGACAATAAGTTTAACTGCCTTTTCTATGGAAAAACTTCAGTTTCTTTTTATACAAGATCTAATCGTAGTTACTCCTATGTCTGAGTTTACAGAGTCCCAAAGATGAGCATCTTTCTGATTATCTTTGTGGATTGCATCTTCACCCCTTAACATGCAACCAACCTCAAGAATTCAAACACAAACAGCTGTGGACATAAATCTGTGCATTTCCCTCAACAATCTGTGTAAAGCCTGTGAAGTCAGACGCCCGATTTTGTTGCTGTTCATTTGTCTTAATATTTTACTTTCTAAGCCTGTGTTTTTGTTTTCAACCTGGAAATATTTTTCTATTGTAACTGTCCTGTATCATTACCCAATTCTTTTTCCAGATTTTAATGTCTCAGAAAACCCAGACTTCTTGTGAAGTTTATTTCCTTTCCAAGCTCAGAATTTTAGCCAGTCCTATTAACCGGGAATGTCTGTCCTTCGCCTGTTGTGCATAAATACCTTTCTTTTATCAAACTTTAGTGCTTGCTTAGATCTGCCACCTTCCCTTCGCTGCTTTCAATAATCCTTGAAAACCCTTTTTTACCTGTCTTTTGTCAGCCCTGTTTCCAGGACAGGGCTTCCCCCCCCAAGTTTGGAGTGACAATTTAACACCTCATCTCTCACCCCCTCTTCTCTTCAGGCATTGAGATGGAAATAGCCCCTTTTAGTTTGCCCCATATTTACAGTAAGCAGGAAGTCTTTTTGAGAAAGCTAGAACACAAATCCATAGCCCTTTCCATAGATGTTGAGGGTCATTGCAGCTGGAGTGGGAGATCAGTACTGCCACAAACCACAATTCAAATATTCCTGGTACCTTTGATGTCTTGCAGGAGAAGTATGAAATGGTTTCCTTGGTCACTGATTAATGAACTGTTTGCAGTGATGGGCAATGACTGTCAGCTGTATCTTGATCTCTGTTCTTCTCATCTTAACTCCAGGGTACTGTGTTGATCATTAAATACTGTTGCTGATCTACTGCTTTCTTAGCATGGATATATGTTGTAACCTCTCAGCCTTTAGGTAGCTATCGAGCTTCTTTAAAACTGTTCTTCTGCAGTTAATATGTTATTCCAATGAGTTAATAATTCTTCCCAGTCTTCTGAAATTGCAGAATTCAGTGCCTAACCACAAATGGTCATTCTCCCATAAGTTGTGTTTGGTTCCATTGTGTAGTAATAGAAAGTCAAAGAAACAAAATATTGTGCAGCTCATTTTTAACATAACTCAGATTTTTACATAAAAAGGAACACTGTCTTTGTAGGCAGCTTTTTAAATGTTAAGGACTTTATAGTTTTAATAATCTGAGATGGTAGCTGCATACATCATCTTCAGTGTCTGGGGAAGAAGAAAGTTCTCTTCTTTATTATTTGCATAATTAAACATTGTTTCTAGTAAGAAAATATAGCATAAATTATACTCAGTTAGTGAAGGGTTGTCTACTTCTTCCTCACATGTAAGCTACACATTTGCAACAGGGGAGTCTGCTGGCATTAAGAGTTTGCTGGCATTAGAGTAAGCACCTACTGCTACAGCAACTTTAGTGTTTTCCTTGTTTGTAGAAAACCATCAAGGCGCAACACATTGACTCCAGGTTTCTGTTTATGTCTATGTATTTTTAATGCTCATTCATGATCCTGTTTTTTATTAGAGTAACAAATCCTTTATAACCCCTTCGAAGCCTTCCAGAAATTTATTTTGAGCTTAAGGCTACCATCTGGTAGGTAATCGATACCCTGCTTGAGCGTTAATACTTGTAGGAACATTACAGCACTCTGTTCTTACTAGTAGAAAAAGCGCATGCTATGAACCTGTGATTTAGTCTCTTATGTTCCTTCCCTCCTTTGGTGGCCATCCTCTTTGTGCTATATCCATCACTATACCAATAATACCAGTATTTGTAAAGTATCTGATGTATTAACAGCAGAAAAAAATTGTGATAAGAAAAGGTTTTCTGGGCCTCAAATCATTTGAGCTCTGAATCAGGCTTTTCAGAATTTGACAGCTATCATCACTGCTGCATACAAGGAAGAGTTTGTTTGTGTGAGGGAGTCATAGCTTTCTCGATGCTCCTAAAAACCAATTGCAACTTAATGTTAGAAAATAAGCTGCTGTATTATAGGCTTATCTATGCAGTCTTTTGAGAAAGTATCTTCTGTTGAAGTCCAGTCCAGGGCCAGTTATTCAGAGCTCTTTGGTAATCTTGCTATGGATCCATCGACAGTCTCTGTTCTTGGAGATTAAAAAGAGACTTCACAATTTCAGTGTCAATAATAAACCGTGACCATTCTGTTTTCTGATAATAAATCAGTGTTACAGGGGGAAAAGATAAAAATTGATTTTGTAATTATACTTTTTCCTTTAGCTTGTTAGCTAAATCTAGTGAGATGTTCTTTGCTCAGAGTTTGTGCAACTTACTTCATAATGAAGAGACAAAGAAGAAATAGAGATTAAATTATAAATGGAAGCAGAATAGAACAGAAGGATGGGACAAAGCCTTGTAGTTAAGACAGAATTGTCCCTTCACTCTTTCAAGAAGGAGGATTTTTTTTTATAGGGATAAATGGTCCATGTTAAGTTATACTCGATGCTGTACTATAATACAGGAGGGATATTGAGGTAAGTCTTGCTCAGCAGCAAAACATTTAATTTCTCTTTACTATCCCTTTAGGTTTGGAGTTTTGGGAGGGATTTTTGCTTTTGCAACATGCAGTAATGCTGGTATCAACAAAATGTGCCATTTTACTGAAGCAAACTTCTTTGGGCCGCCAGCTGCGACTTGTGAATCAGTATTTCAGCTCTGACCCTTTTATGCCTCTTTATTTCCATTCCAATTCTTAAGATCTGATGATTAACCCAATGAAGTAATGTTTAATCATTTAACCTTCCTTTGCCTGTATTGTAGCAGTCACAGGAAATCTATTTCCAAACCAAAGAAACAGATCATCTTTGAAAGGGACACAGTGAGCTAAAGTGTCCTGAAATGTTATAGCGAATGAATCACATTAGCTGAGAGTCGAGTCCAGTCTAGATACTTTAATTTTGGGGGAAAATGTTTTGTCTGTAAGTAGCTGAACTTTTCTTTACTTTTTTAATTTTTTTTCTTTTAAAGCAGTAAGTTATGGAAGTTATTGTGCTTTTTTTTCAGATGCTTAAAAAAAAATAGAGGAGATTATTCCCTGTGCAGGCTTTATAACAGAAAAATTATATTGTGAAATAGGTAAAAGTTGTGAAACTGATGGTGGTATTCTCCGAGCCATGAAACTTTTAAGGCTTTTTTTGTTATTATTATTATTGCAGATGTTGCAAAGACTTAACAAATGAAATTTAAGGAAGCAACCAAACAAGTATTTCTGAACTATTCTTATTAAAGTGAATGTCAAGACTGCAAATACATAGTTTTGATGCAACCATAATATCTGTATTATTCTGCAAATTATTCATCGCTATGATTACATTTAATCATAGAAAATGGGGGGGGGGAATGCTTCATTTCTCTTGGCTGATTTAGAAAGCTTAAAAAAGACAAATCAGAAGTTCTTGTCTGAAATGTTTCGAGCTGGAGCTGGGCTTTCTACAAGCAGTTGGTAATAGACAATGAATTGAAACAAAGAAAAACTTAAAGAAGTAACTGAGAAATAACTTTAAGAAAAGAAAGTTATGAATTAATAAGGTGAGAAAAATTGCTCCAGTGCTGGTTGGGGTGGGGTTTTGTGAGAGGCAAAATTGTAATGCTTTTTTCAACACTTTCATCGTTGCTTTTATAACAAAAATGGTGTTTTTAGCTGGAGGGGGGGAAATTAGTTTTAAGGCACCTTTAATTTTGCAGCAGCCAGAAATGGGGGTGAGGGAGGTTTTTTGCTTTTAAGAAATCTGATGAAGAGTGGTGCACTGTGCTTACACTAGGTTGAAACAGTTAATCTAGAGTTAATTATATATTATATATTTTATTAAACCAGCTGTGCTGCAAGCATTCGTTTATAGGTCACTTGCTAGAGAGCTTGTTTCCAATTGCAGCTTGTGAAAATTAATACAACAGTATATTAGCAATGCAGTCTAAGATGATGGATAAATATGTTAGCATTAGAATAGAAACAGCTTCCATTGAAATATACCCTGTACATGCCTGAATAATTGCACTGTAGTGTTTTATTTTAAAGCTACTTTACAGTGAGATTTATGGAGCTGTGAAAACCTTTTGTTGGCATATAAAAGTGAAAAGATTGTTCTAACCCCATGAGCATTATGAAATGGTGAACAAAATAGGAACTGAAAATATCATGGTTACATTCAGCTTTGTTGTAGAGTATGGGGGGGGACATCTTATGAAATTCCTATGTAAGGCAGGGCTTTTTCAGTTCACCTTTTCAAAGAGCAAAATCTGCTGTAGAAAGGACTGTGTTGCTGCTGGGCTTTAGCACAGTTTTTGGTTTTAAATGAATTTGTAGGTAAATTCTGCAGCAATATTTCTACTTTTCTATTGGGTTAAGGAATTAGAATACCTGTCATCTCCTTAGTGTGCTGCATTTGATTTCCTTTGCTGATTGCTGTGTGATCACACTCTGCAGAAGAGTCTTCCATCTTTTTCAGTTCTTGTCCTAAACCCTCAGTGGGATCAACTCTGTATATTAGTGCTGACCTGTATTAGTGATCATATATTACCATGTGTCAGTTTTGTTTGCTGTCTTGAAAGTAATGATGAGAGAATTTGAGTTTGAGAAGGAACTGCCCTCGATGTTGCAAGATTTTTGGACTTGGTTCACTGGGAAATGACCATGTTTTGTTATTTACCAGAATTTGTGTCAAAATGCACTCTATTATTGAAAAAACATGAAAATTTTGACTTGTCACGTAGACCTGTTGTAGACCCATTTTTACTAACCTAAATTCAAGTGTTTGGTGTCAGCCTCACAAGGAGTAGGTTTTAACCACTCCTTTGTACTGTGTGTATCCAAGAAGCTGCACAGAAAATAGCAGGAATAAGTTTTCAGAAAAAGACTGACTATTTCAACTCTTTTGCTTTGCAGTAAGGCATTCACAGTGCCAGGGTCTTACTCCTGGTGAAAAGCAGCAAGTTCACTGCTTACCAGAGTATTCTGAAGGGGTTTTATATTCTCTTACGGTTAAAAATGTCAGACCGTAAGGTGTAGGAAATCTCATTTACTTGGCATTTTTCTTTAAGTTGAAGTATTTGTTTTAATTTGTTGGGTTTTTTCAAGCATCAAATATAATAAATAAAATTATGATTCCAATTTCAATAAGTTGTTTTTTTTTCTTTGAGAATTAAACTCTCTTTAAAGTATTGTAATAGGGAACACTTGAAAAAGGCAGTAAAAAGAGTAAGTGTCCTTCACAGATTTCTGTTCATTTGTTTGGTTTTTATCTGGTGTAGAAAACTGTCAGGTCTATAGTTCAGAATTTAAATGTGCATGACATTGTCGAACAATTGTCATTACTTGCAGTGGTGTGCAGCATTGAATGTTTCAGTAGAATTGTAGCAGTCAAAATGGCCTGAATTAATTTTTTATGGATTTTCTTGGAGTTTTAATCAATAGTTAATGATGTTCAAAATTCTACACTATTGAAGTGTGGAACTTGCAGCAGCATCATTACTGCTTAAAGCTATTTCCTTGTGAAATTGTATAGCTTTCTACAGAATGTGAATCAGTGACTGTTGCTCCTGGAAAAGAAGCTTCTTATTGCTTATTTGTAGGCTTTGAAAGACTAATAATTATTTTCTTAGAGTTTGCTATCACCAAAGATACTGAGCTTTCTGTAACTACTCTTGTCAAGCCCGGAGAGATAAAACTGACTCTGTTCCTAGTTTTATGGGAAGTTTTGCTTCAAAAGGATTTTATTCTCATATAAATTCACTCAAGCTGCTTGTGAGAATCTTTAGGTTTGCTTTTTAAAATGTTTACTGTGTATTGGGTGAACTTTGAGGCTAAGGCTTGTCATGAGAGTGTTTGAAAGTAAGGATCACAAAATAAAAGCCAGCAGCATGTTCTTAGCGTGGCTTTGTAAAGAACGGCTCTAATGTTATAACCTCTGTCACCTTTGTTGCTTTTAAAGTATTTTATATTCAACTGTCTGGATTTAATGATTTTTACACTTCTATTTTAGGGAGTACCTGAAATTAGCTACTGTGATTGAGATCCTGTGTTTCAGAGAAACGATGGAAGGATATAATGGAATTACTATATTCTGTCTTTGTGTTTTGAGAAAATACCTTTTTAACATTGTAAATGGTATTGAAGGAATTCATTCCCTTTGCTTGTGTAAGGAGTAAGGTATAAGCAGCCTAGCATTTCAAAGATACAGGGAAATAAATGCTAGAAGCCCCATTTCCATATTAGTGTGCCACTTGCAGTTTTGGAAAACAGAACTCAGTACGTGTGGGTGCTCAGGCTGTCACTGTGAGCAGTGTGAATTCCCCTCTCTTCCCTCTAAGCCAAGAGTTTCAAATTGGCCTTTGTGTTCTAAAAACTTCTCCCAGTTGCTAGTTAAGAAATCCCAAAGCATGGAGTGTTGATACTGAAAACACAGAGACTGTGAGGTATGTTCATTTTGAAGTTTGCCTCATTGATACCTTATTTTCTTGTTTGCAGGATTTTGCTTCCCGGGCTAAACTGGCTGTCCAGAACCTGGTGCAGAAGGTTGGGTTCTTTGGCATTTTGGCCTGTGCTTCAGTAAGTTCATTTCAGTAACAGAGGGGTGATAATCAGAAATTGCAGATCAAAATGAATGCTGTGAACTGTGACTTGATTTTATTCAAGTCCATACGGATCCTCATGCCTTGTTTGCTATTTCTGTATTCTCTGTGGTGCTTAGAGAACTGGGATGGTTGTGGTACTGGCAAGTACAATAGCATGGAGAAACTCCAGTCCCAGATTAGTACCAAACACAGTGAATTCTGCATAAAAGCAGAGCAAACCGTTATTATCCCTTCCCTCAGCTTCACCGTTGGGCCTTTTGACACTAGTTCTCCTTGGAAGATAATGGGTTTGGAATAGTTCTATTTCCTTTTAATCCATCACAAAAGAATGGTGCAGCAAGGGTTCCCTTTTTTTTCAAAAGACAAGACAATTCATTCTACACATCAACATGGTGTGGTGAAACCTGATAAAAACAGGTCAGTTCACCAAAGATGCAATGGCTTGTCATGGTAAGGAAGACTTACAAGAAGCTGAACTAAGACATTCTTAAAACTGGAGACATTCCTATGTTTCTGTTTCAGGTCAGGGATGCTCCTGGCATTTGATGTTGAGGCCACATGCTCTCTGAGAGGGGCACATGCTTCTCATTGTGTTAGTGGGTATTTGGCACATCAAGTCATATACCCACTGACAGTTATCCTGTTGGGACTTTCTTAGCCCAGATTATTAGCTGGCAAGATACAGCAAGAGCTGAATTGTTACCTCTAAATTCTCTGGAACATTGCTATAATTTCTTTATGTACTGTGGTGTTCATGTACTGTAGCTTATGGTGCTTGACACCTTCAGATTCAAAGGTATATGCAGCTTGAGGAGTGGAAAACTACCTGTATAAATCCTGATTAGTAATTCCTCTTGAGTCTGCTCAGGAGATATCTTTGGGTCATTAGGAACTAGAAAGCAGAACGAGGAAGCAAGTTTCAAAGTCATAACTTGCATGAACTATGAATCACTTGTAGGGTTTTTTTCCTCTTTAAGTCAGAGGTTATACAGTCATCTCCACTGATGGTATTTGAGTGTTTTGGGTACAATAATATTGTTCTTGAGAGGCAGAAAAGTACTGAACCAGTTGAGGCTTAAATCTCAATCTGGAAGCTTAGTGAAAACTGGCAGGAATATGTTCCTTATGCTTCTATCTCACAAAATGTGGGATATGATGCACAGAAATGTGCTTATGGTGATGGGGGATGTGTAGGTCCCCTATGATCCCATTCTTCTGGAATAACCACAGCCATTAGCCAGCTGCTCAGCTGATGAGGTATTAATTCCACACTTGTCTAGCATCTCTTAAATTGTCATTTCCTAAATCATCGAAGTGACACTGCTAACTCTGTGCTCAAATGTAAGTAACCTGTGTTAGCTGGAAAGAGTTAATCTCATTAAAGTTGCTGGAACAGAACTTCTGTCTACTCATCTTTTGAACTGTCTTAGAGTGGGAATGTAGGTTACAACCTGTTCTTTAAATCTTTCCAGTCAGTAAGCTCTTAAGCTTCTCCTTTGCTGCCTTTGACTTGCTATTCTCTAGTCACCGTCTTGTGAGACATCACCACATAGGCTATTCTGTCTGCCCTGTGTAATCAGAACAGCTTGTAGATGGCAGGGAGGAGTTTCTGCAGAGGCTGAACAAGGAAAAGCATGGATAAATGGAGAACGCGAGGAAGGAGTTGGTAAACATGTGAGGTGATGTGTAAACTCTTTGTAGTTCCTGCTTAGTAATACTTAAACATTTGCTTAACTTCTTACCTACTCACTGTGCTGCTCCACACACTCTAAGCTCCCTTCGGCTTACGTGGGCTGTCCTGGGTTGGGAGCGGGATGAGGAATCACAACTCCACCACAGTACACTTGAGGCTTTGTAAATGTGTTTACAGAAGAACTGCAGAGTAGCAGTGAAAAGGGTGAGGTTGAACAAGGCAGAGGCATTGATAAAGCAAAGGGATTCACAGCTATGGGTTTCTGTTGCATCTGTAGGTGAGGCAGACAGTCCCCACATGTGCTCCTTGCATTCATGCATCCCCCCCCCCCCCCCCCCCCCCCCCCCTCTCCTC